>JAHZNE010004640.1:0-15352 GCA_027744055.1 Callyntrura sp. NNG-2020 | reverse complement strand
CTACATGTAATTGATTGGGTAGGAAGACTTGGGAAGTCCACCGGACAAAGAACTAGTCACCTACTTCAGGTTCGTGTTGATGTACATCTAATCCAAGATGTGGAAAGATTTCGGGAATGCCGCCATGTACACAATCAATATATGCTATGCATGCGTTCATCAAACCAACTCATGCAGACGTTTGTACCGACGATGACCATAGTTGGGTTGTGGCTCTGTACTATATTGACGTTCTCCATATTGGTGTTTATAAAGTCAAAGTTGTATTTGAAAAGGCCAGATATATGGTTGGCCATGCCGTGTGCCTTCTTAATGATACTGACCATCCTCTGGGTAATTGGGTTCCTAGCTAGACATGCGTCGTCAGCTCATCAGAATACAAATGGAATGCTGCGCTACTGGAAGAGATATTTGCGCGGACCGCTGGAAAGAAAGCAACTAAAAGCAATGATGGTCTTTGGACATAGAATGGGACCCTTCTTTAAAATAAAGTCGCACACTTCACTAGATTTGTTTCACTTCATATTAGATTCCACCGTAACATTACTTGTTAGTACTGACATTTCTAAGTGGTAGCTCCAAAGGTATTAAAACATTTGTATAATACGTACGTACTATGACGTAGAAGATAGTATGACGGGACTGGTACATTTGTGTAAAATATTCATATTAATAGTATATGCAACTGCTTCTCAGCATTAATAAATGTTACGTTTTTACACCATAATATAAAATATATCTGATATATCGATATGCAGAACTATTCAAATATGTGTGATCAGAATCATGCAGTAGTCATTTATGCAATAATGTGGAATGACTTGTTAGCTGATGTCGCTTTGCTCCTAATCCAAGATAAATTATTAAAACTAACTTTTCCAAACTGATTCCAAAATTATTGATAGAAGACAAAATTTTAGCACTGGCTCAAGGCTGCCTTATAGACACTTTGATGAACCTTCATTCTTCTTCCGATCTGTAGGACATAACTAAAGGGTCGATGAGTCTATATGCCCATGTATATGCATATAACACGTATTGCAATAGGGATGCATACAAATTTATAAAATTAACACAAATGACTCCCAATTTGTTGATAGTGTTGAATGTTAAATGTTCATTTGCACAACATATAACGGCATAACATATGTACCCTGTTAGGAAAAATATAATTCCATATTTTATTCTTGTTATTACAAAAATAATAACAGAAAGTACTTTGAAGGATTACATTTTTATTAAGGTGTATATATAAGCACTTTTGTGTTACATAAACTATTGAAGGTATTCACAATGAAAACCTATAAAATTTATATTTATAAGTAGAGTCGACTCTTTTTACAAATACAGCCTGCAGCATGTATGGATGTTATATATGAGCAATAATGGTCCAAGGTTATAATGTAGTGAATGTAATATTTTATACATCTTTCTCGTAATGGAAAGTATCTTATGTAGAAATCCTTTGCACTTCTTTTGCTGCTGAAAAATAAAAATATACTTTACGATTTATGTGTATGTGCGAAAACATGTGTATACACAGATAATTTTTTTAATTTTCGCTTGCAGCCTTGTTGAAGTAGACATATAATTATGCTTGTACATCCTGCAAGCATTCGACATTAAGTAAAATAAAAATAGTCTTCACGTAGAATCCATCAGCACTCTTTTTGATGATATTGCTAATGCAAAAAAACGGTCTAGGTGCTGATATATTACTCAAATGAAATATGTCTCTCGTTGACGAAGGTGGCGGATAATTGATTTTATGTGTTAGTGAAAGCTCAGAAGCGCATAATGCAAGGCGCCTAATCAATTTCATTTCTTTAAAGCATTTGCCATGCTCGTTTAAATGGAAACTGACAACTACTATTATTTCAATAATTGACGGCAGAGCTAGATCTACCAGTGTGCGGAATTTAATAATTGAGTTGATATAGTCCAACTATAAAAAACATCGGGCTAGTGCAACCATTTGAGAGAGCTAGAGAAGCATTTATTGAACACGTTGAAATGGTATTGAGAAGATTATAGAAACGATGACGAAGGACATCTCTGCCTTATTAAAATGTAACACTGCACATTCCATCATTTCAGTTTACGAGCATGAATTGTTGGTATGATTGAAAACAATTTTGATAATACAAACCTCTTCAAATTCCGTGCACATTTTTCAGAGACAGGAATGGCTATTGTGGTAGTATGTGCCACTTTACCCCTACAACAGACTGAGTGGCGGCCTAACGGACAAACCGGACGGTGGCAGCCACTTCTTACCAACCGCTCACCAACAAGTGAAATAAAGGAACGCGAGCAAGATCACACTCGCATTCAGTGCATTCAGTTGGTGTAACTTGCAGCATTCCATAAAATTGTAATATTCAAAAAAGTTGCAATTCGCTCTAAATAAATATTATACTAAAATAATTCCGATGTGCTTTCGAACCTTTATTTAGTTACTAACACGTAACATTACACTTACCTGATTACTCACAAGCTTGGTATCCTATTTACCTGAACAAACCATTTTTATTGAAAAACTATGTTTGCGTAATAACGAGTCTCAGACAGGGTGTAGGAGAGTGGAATACCAAAAGAGGGAAAATGCATAAAACATTTTGTCATCTTTTCATAAAAAAAGGGGGAAGAGTGAACGCTTCTGTGTCGTCGTTCTTTTTTTTCTCTCAAAAGAAGCAGATCGGGCGTGCATAATCTACATTGTGTGTACCTATGCTGATGTGATGACGATGTGTTAAATTGAAACGGTGAACACGGGATAAACGAATAGAGATGGTCAATTTTCTCTTGTCTCTTTCTTGAATATTTTATTAACGTGCCCACATACAATTTGAATGGCATACTCCCATCGGTGTGCCGACGTACCAAAGAACGGCCAATCTAAGCAGAAAAACGGCAAATCTTCAAAAAGTTGAACTTGGGCAGAAAGTGAGATTGGATATTTTACAAGAGATGCTTTGCGTATATATAAGCATGACCATGAGCAAAGGTAAACAATTCATTGAAAATTCCCCTTCTTTAGTGCCACCTTCCCTTTGGCGTTCAAAAAAGGAGGAATAAAAAAAACTCCTACCAGACATGCACAAGTACATACATTACGCAATTGTGAGAGTCTGCTGAGCCTGCTTCTCTACGAGGATCTTTGCTACTTCAAACGAAAAAAGGTATTCTATGCAAATTGGACGACAATGTAAATAAGGGTACCTCACTTCACTGAACCTCGGTCGAACATCTTTTATTTGTCCAGTGGGGTAGAGGCAAGTTTAATTTGGCCAAGGCAGAAAAAAGGTGGAATTGTAAACGAAAGAAAACAGTGCAGTGAATTCTCGGTAACAGAAATTTCACTTTCAGTAGGCAAGTGCTGGCGAGTATGGTCGGCGTGATCAGGATCTTACATGAATTTACCAAGAGATTTCTTCAACATCATTACCATATGATGAGAAAGAGGGAAAGTAATATTGAGCTTTAAAGAGAACTCAAACAGATCAGCTCCGTAGTATAATGGAGTCATAACATTGATTAAGTTTGCTTTTTCCAGTGAGTAGGAACACACAGCGACGACGACGACGACGATGACGGCGGCGGCAGCAGTCAGTCAATCATTCGATTGCCCACATCGGCAAAATAAACTCTGCATACATTGACGATAAAAATCCATCGTGCTTCTTTGTATGGACAATATGTGATCATCTCGTACAATTTCCATTATTATGATGACGACGAAGATACGTACGCATCATTTTGTCTACTGTCAGAAGCAAAAAATGTATATCAAGTAGCGAGAAAAAGACCCTCCAGTCAGACATAATTCTGGGTAAAAAATACAAATATATTTTATGACGGCGACCCCATCGATGTAGTAAAAGTCCTTTTCTCTCTCTCTCTCTCTGGCTATCACTCTCTGACAAGAAGAACAAGTCAAGCTAGCTAGTCAAGCACTTTTCAGAAGTTCACGATATCAAGCATTTACAGGAACTTCATTTATATGTGATAGAAGCGAAAGGAAAAGAAATAAAGATCCGTGGTAGAGATATTTTGTTACGAGATGATTGGATCATCAAAAGGCGTGCACAGGATGTGTGTAATATGCATATTATTTTAGGTAGATACGAGAAAAGTGCTCCTTTCCCCTGAATGCTCATCTTCTTGGCAAAGATGATGATGCATAATCTTTATGATTTTAGATTATATACTTCACATCTCAATATGTAAAATTACGGTGGATTAAGCACTTTTACGGAAGAAACAAAAAAATACGGGGAATGCTCAACCATATCTACGCCTGTGCGAATACGAAACGACCAACAGCATTGGTTTGGGGTAAAAAAATCTATTTTTCCAGATATAATAAGTGGGAAATGTAATCTAATGTATGCATTATGCATGCATATCTAATTTTGATCAGAAAGCGGCAAAAATACTCCAGAATAGAAGGCGACCGACGCATACATAACAAAGAAATTGCATATGTACATATTTATGCTACTCCCTACAATACAATTACACAAAACATGGGAAATTTGAACAAGAATTTCCCAGATAAGGAGGAGAAAAAAAAGAAACAAATTGTATTCAATTTCGTTGTAGTGGATGGAACAGAACAATAATACATTAGGCCCAATCATATGCATACATTATGCATGACATAATAATATATTAATCCTTGTGAGGTCTCCAAAGTAAGAAAAAATGCACAGGACGAAAGAGAAGTGTACTGCTCACTAACAGAAATGTTGCTTTTTCTCCCCTCCCGTTTTAGCGTCCTCAGAAATAACACTCATCTTTGTAGTGGTGGTGGTATATATGCTATGCCGTTTGCCTTGGTCCTTCGTATAGGGTTCTTACAACAAACTACTACGTCACATAGATTTACTGGAACCAGGAGAAACTGCCTAGTTCCTAGCGCTTTTACAAGGGAAAATAAAAGAACGCAGTTTTTATTCTTTTTTGTCCCTGAACCAACTTAGCGAATATATATGCAACAACGGTAGGAATAGGAATCAGATTAGTGTCGAGTTGAGGCACTCCTACTTCTAAGGCTGGCGTATAGAAAAGAGAAACATTTTTATTATTATTAGCTTAGTTACTGCTCCAGGAGTGAGCAAAAATAGGAGGAATTATGAAACATAGAGTAATAACTAGAAAGGGAAATTCATAAATTGGAATAATAATATTACGCCAGAACAAGAGAACCTCTTTTTTTGTTTGGGACTTGCTGGCGTCTGGTTCATTATTCTTGATGGAAGAGAGGGAGTGTGTGGTGTACCATAACCTTAGCTAGAGCAGAATAGAGAGCGAGAGGGAAAATATTAAATCTTTGAAAAAGTAAACCTCTTTCACAGATTTGCATAGAGTACCAAGTAATATTTAAAGTCAACCGAACGTAAGGAGACCCACTTTGTAAAATTCCCACTAACCCATTTTAAGTACATGCGAGAACAAGCGCACAAATTTTTTCCAACTTACATTTTTATTATTTTAGGTACACACGTACAAAACCCCTCAAAAACGACTCAAATTTACATACCGACAGCCCTACACATGCAGAATATTACCTCACGCTTTACGCGTTACACTGAATGGACCAGGGTTTCTCGCTGTGTATTTGTGAAATAACTTTCCTTCGGTTCAGTAATAATAAGCAGCTGCCCTCCCTCATTTTTTCCAAGAACCCGTAAATTAAAGTGTAAAAAAGAGCATAACATTTTCTCATCGTGATCAACATTATCATCATCTTCTCCTGTTTCCCGTGCATGAGTAGCAAGTACTGGTGACGACGACTTCAACCCTGGCCTGACCGACTGCTCTAACAAAAGCTTGCAAATATTTTTTACGACTGTAGAAAAATGAATAACCATTTTCGGGCGTACTTACTCTGACGAAAACATGCTGGTTTCAGAATTTATGCATATTTTACACTTTTGACTTTTACACAAAAACACCTTCTTGAATACATTATATTTTTCTCAAGTGTAGTTAGTGAGACTGATGTGTTGATGATATGACCCTCTGTTTTACACACTTGTTGATGTTGTAATAGTAAAAACCTACATACATGCTAAACGCTTAACGAAAAGGAATCTTTCGTTTTTTTTGCTTTGCCCGTCGTTCGATGCGTTTCTCTAGCGAGCATTTTTACAAAGCAGACGGCACTCTCTTATTTTCAGTCAGTCATGGTCAGTTCCATTCACTCTCGAGAAAAGAAGGGAAATAGTATGGCAAGTGGTAATTACTACTTTGCCTTCAGTGCATATAATTCGGTGTCAGTTAGCATCAACCTAACAGCAGCAACGGATGCATGCAAACCTGAGAGCGAAAAAGTAGAACTGTGGCAGAGTGCAAAACGTTTCGCCATTAAACAAGAAGCTCTGCTGGTGCTACTGATGGCTCACGGTTTATTATCATCATCATAAAGTGCTTTTAGCTTCAGCCATTTCCTGGCAAAGGGTACGAACGTAAAGAAGTGTGGGCTCCTAACAGACAAAGTGATATATTCGCACCGTACCGTCTTTTGTAGAGAGTTTCTGCATTTATGATTTTTTCTTAGGAAAAATACAGTCAGAGTTAATAGTTACAGGAAAAGGTAAATTCTCGAGTTCAAGTGATGAGAAGAAGATTATCCTTGTCGATACAACAAATGAGTAAACACTGTCTGACGCGTAGTATATAATTCTTCCAGAAGTGACATGAAAGCTCACTGGGAGCATGTATTAATTTTACGTGTGCAAAAAATCGATAATTTACAATTTACGTTGAACGGTTTGTGAAACAAGTTTTCGACGAAGAAAATGAGAGAAACCTTTTTTATAAGACGTGCACGATAAGCACTAACTTGTTGAAGACCAATCAAGTATGCAAATCGTGAAACGATCCACCGAACACAGTTTCCTTTCACAGGGATTTCAAATGAGAAATGGGAAATGTGTGTAATCTCCCTACTTCACAATGACCAAATCATAGTAATATATAAGTACATCCCAGAATTTCTTTACTTTCCTGTCCTTTTACACTTGTCAATGCACACACACACATGAGCACCAAAGCTTTAACAGGCGCATATATAGGTATCCGTATTCTGTTGGCGAGATACAATTTCTAATGTTGCCTTTTGGGCAGAATCGGGAAAACTAGGGAAAAAAGCTGACACTAACACGCAGCATGAGTATATCAGCTCCCCATCGTCAACATCATCACCATTATTGTCCTCTTATTATTACATGTACTTTGCTTACTTTTGCCTTCTCACCAAAAGTGTGTACTGCTGTCGGAGTCTCTACTAGAACGTTTTTTCTCGCTTGCGACATGGTTCTCTCTTTTGTCCTTTTCTATTACTATGCATCACTCTCATCGTTTGGTACATTTTTTTCGAAATGAATGTGGACATGCAGTGCATTCATATGTATGGATTTCCATGCATTAGATTAGTCCATTTCCATGCTCCCCATTTTCATCTCTCTCTCTCTCTCTCGCTTTTGCTCTCTTCCCATCGGTTTCTCTTTTATATGTAATATGTACCTAAAATAGAGGCACGACAAGCAATGTCATTATGGACACTGTATGTCTATGTGTGTGTGTGTGTGTGGAAAAGTGAGAAGAAAAGTAAAAGTGAGTCAATTGACCTCCCCCGACACCCCTTATCGATTGACTCGCTTTTTCTCTCTTTCTCTCTCTCTCTCGTCTTTTATTTTCTCTCTTTTAGTATGCATTTACAAAAGTATTTTCTCATAAGTAAATGTACATTCAATACCTATACGTTTTTGTATTGTACACAACTTGCTATAACCATGCACGCTTTCGACGATAAGAGTATTATAGTTAACTTGATGCTAATGCGGAATGACCAGTGGAAGTAGCTATGCTTGTTCTTTCTAGTAGCTTTCTATGAGCAGTAACAGCACCTTTTGGATTAAATCTTTGTACCATTATCACAAACACGAGCATGGAAAAGGACGGGCAGGCTGAACAAACGAAGCGATTTGTGTTCTGTTGGAATAAAAATAGAGAAAGGAAAAGCGTGTGCGTACTTTTGTACAGGAGTTTTACATGAAAAGTCGTCACTTTCCATGAAAACGGGGGAAAAGCAATGGGCAATCGCTTTTTGTATGATAATGCCTTCGTGTGTCTTTTAAGCTTTCGACTGCTTAAGTAAGCAGAATGACAAAAAACCCAGTACTAGCAAACTCCTCAAGATACTCTATTTTTTACGAAAGAAGGTGGACGCCGGTATACACTTAAGGGAGCAATGGAACAGATACAAATATTTGTATTTATGTACTTGGACCAAGCTGGGCAGGCATTGCTTTTATTTTTGTCCAACCACCATTTCAAGTAGGGTTTTAGTATAATCAGGCTCTTGTTTTTAGTAGTAGTGGCAGAAGACAACACATTTTCATTCATTTGATAAAGGAGGGAAAAGGCGATTGAAAGATTCAACTAAAAACAAAGTGTACAGCTAGTCAAGTCAGTGCTGTGCTGCTGATGTAGTGATTAAAAGCCCGGTTGTGTAGGATAATGCATTTTAGAAGAAAGAGGAGATGAACAAGTGTGCAAGTTCCCGCAACACTTTTCAGATTTCCCTGGAATTTTCTCAGGATGGTATTGGTCGTATTTTGTTTTCTACTGAAGTAGACTGGAATACTTTTATGATTACACACACATACACACACCTATTCAGTGTAAGAGTGCGCAGGCAGACGCAAACAATTTTCATCATAATACACATTATGATAATACAATTAATGGCTTTTATAAAGATGGTTGCCTATTTTGAACCGTAAGTGAATTTTTTTACCCTTACCCTTTTCTGCATTTTAGCCTTATTATTCTGTTCAGGTGACTCCAGATAAAGAAATCCATCGACCAGAATCGAAAAAGGTTTTGACTGCCTCTTATTCAAGCAAGTACATGTCTTGCACGACAACATGACGACGACGTTGTGATTACCTAATGTTGAGAATAAGCAATAAGCACGTACGTATGGCTTGATAGATAGGCTTTGTGTTCATCTATCGTTTATAGATCATCATCATCATCATCGTATCGTCGTCATGATCAGTCGCCGTTTATGTACGTTATGTGAACTGAAGATAGACCCTTTAACTGGTTGGCTGGACAGAGGAATTTTTAGAAACAATTTTTTCCTATACAGATCCCAAGTGCCAAAATCCAACCGATATAATGTAGATAAAGCCCACAAGTGCCTCTGTATAGGGATGGGGTATACGCTCACTATTCAAATTCTAATTCTTAACTTGTGCACACTAATATATACCATTGCATTGTGTTTACAATCTTCATTGATGGTTGTAAAATGCGTAACACTGTCATTATCTCTATTACCTATTATTGTATAGTTTACTTCTGGAAACGGTTCCTTCGAATTCTTCTTGAGAGGAAAGGTGTTCTCCAAAGAACATTTACAAGTCGTAGTATCAAGTACTGAAGCGCAAAAGTGTAGGACCCAATGCGATAAGGAAGAAAAGGTTCTTTTTGGTACTTACTGAAAATTGAAATAATTGCGTTGGTGGCTGGTGGGATGCTTGTACATATGTACAAAGTAGAAATGCAAGAAGAAGAAAAAAAACAGAGCAATATAATCATAGCTTGGGTAGCAAGGAACATAACAACATAATGATAACAATCAACTTCTTATGTATATAATTTTTTCTCTTGAGCAGGGATCTGTTGGCTGTTTTTTAATAATAACAACGATGATCATGAGGATAATAGTAAAAAAGGCACATGATGTTGCAACTTTTTTATTCAATTTTTTAGACCAGGGATGAAAGGCAATAAAAATGTATGCCTTAGTGCTCTGCATCTATACTAAATAGTACACATGTGCGTACATAAATACCTACGTACCCTCCTGAGTGTATTCCTGCTACCAATCATAAACTAAAAAGTCATTATATATCGATTTTTAGAGTCTGTAAAGCAGCATGCTGGAACGAAATAATAATAACTATTTACTTCACTTATAAAAGCGTCATATGCACAATTGTAATGTGGAGACGTCAGGAAAAAATTACTTATTGGGTAGAAAATCTGAACGAATATATGTGTGTAAACCAAGTACCTCAACAAAGATTGCGTGTTGTAGAGCAAGCTCAAATAAGCAAATGCATAATATTTGAAATTTTTAGTGATTATATATCTTTCGCTGCGATATATGAGCATCCAACAACATGTTGTCTATAGTGGGATTTTTTTAGGTCACCGTCATCACAACCCACTTTGATGCCGGTAAAGAAGAAAAACACTTTGTGCACACAATAAAAAAAGCATGACTCTGCAAAGTAGTTTCTACCTAAAAGTTTATTCTAAAACAAGCTATTTTCCTTTTCCATTTTTTTGGCTTTGTGTTACATTTTATCAATATGCATTCATTAGAGAGAGGAAACAGTTTTCAGGCAAAAGTTTATTACATATCATATGCGACTACGAATACGAAAAAATATTTCTTGAAGAAAAAGGTTCCCTGAAATGTCAAAATTTTAAACCAAGAAGCTAACGACTTAGACCTGCTCTTTCTTACTACAAACGCTGAAAAGCAGCATCGTACGCACACGGTAAGGTTCAAAAGATCGTTTCCTTTCATTTCCTTACGCGCAGCACTCAATTGCTTTTTCCGGATTGAATAATAATGTGTGACAGGGCAACATTCACCCTTTTATATCTACGTAAAGCCCCGGCTGTGGTTTCCATAAACTGTGAAATATCTGAATCCTCTGTAAAATTGAATGTCACGCGTTTCTTCAAGATTGTCATACAAGCGGATGAAAAAAGAACTCAACTCTGTGAGTAAATAAATACGACTTCCTTATATGACACATTAGCTAATATGTTTTCTGCGCCGAAAAGCGGTTTTGTCTACGTACGTTTGACTTACGCCAGCAGAGGTTAAACTACTAGACGCAGTGTTTCCATTGTTAGGTTGTACTAGCAAGCTAGCAACCTCACTTAACTTTTTACTTTTCTTTATTCTGTGTACCCGTTCCTGGCAACTCGGACCCGCATCTCACTTCTCGCCTCCCTTTTATACGCAATGTCAACGGAAACCAAAAGTTTCTTTTGAGGAACGAAATGAGTGAGTCAAACCCAAAACTGCCAAAGTAATTGAAAGACCCACACATTATGGACAATTGACATATCCAAAGTACATGGAGGAGTGTGCTAGTACAATTGTAGCAATAACAGGCATTCTTTTTATCCTGCACACACACACACACACACAAATATATTTATATATATGTATGTTCGCATTTGGCGTGGAGGCAAGATGAAAAGAGAAAAAATATAGCCGTAACAGTACATTTTGGCGAGTTTCTATTACAGCACAACCTTTTAATGGAAATGGTTCCCGGATTTCTTCAAGTAATCTGTGGTAGTGCAAATTATAACTGTAGGCCGAGAGCTGACATCAAACAGCCAAAATCCAAAGAGATGTAACGAATGCATACAATGAGCATTATAACGACATCAAACATCTTGAGAATATCAGCATAGAATTCCAAGAAAAAGAGAAAGAAAAGGTGATTGCCGCCGAGCCGACTACCCTCTTTCACGGTTGTGAGTACCCGTAGTGTAGACCCGACTTTCTAGTCCTTTTTTTTATCCAAATCGACCTAACTGGATAATACGGTAGTAAGAAAAAAAATGAGTTGACTTTTTGTGAATTCGTGTATAAGTATTTAGTATACTGCACTTTTATAGGACGTGAACACCCTTTTGTGTGTGTGTGGGGATAGTATCCGGGTATGTGTTAAGTCGTTGTCGTATGCATGCATACTTTACAAACACACTCTCTCTCTCGCTGTTCCATTTCATCAAAGAAATGTATTCCAACTTTTTTTCTTGACAGAAAGAGGTTTTCCACTTTTCTCATTCTCCCAGGCTCCGCTTTCATCCCTGAACCAATACCGCCTTCCCTGCTAACACAACCACTACATTTCCACAAAAATCTAACACTTTCTTCTTTTCTCAAGAATAAGAAAAATGAAACGATTGGACGATGATGGTGCGGTGGTGGTGGCAGTGAGAAGAAGAAGAGAAGAGAAAAAGTTGCTGATGATGACAATGATTTTATTCTTACTTAGTTATGTATGTATGTACATGCGAAATGTTATTTCAATCGTTTACTATTTGATTCTTTCGTTGTCGTATGTAAACCTCTTGAAACGCTCACTCACTCAACAACCAGTCACTTGTTAGGAATAAGAATTGAATGAAAATAGAAGGGAAAAAAGAAGAAGAAGAAAAAAAATTCGAATTTGCTTGGGAGTTTTTTTTCTGCTGTTGAGGGAAAAATGCAATCACAAATCGAGAATGGGTAAAAAAGGCGTGACACAAGTGGGCAAAAAGTATTATATTCTTGATAAAAAAGAGTTTTTTTTTTCATTGCTGTTTCCCCGCTGTATATCATGTACTATAGAGAGTCTCCTAGAAAAAGTACCTATACGTAAATGTATTCCTCTTTCTTTCTTTTGGTGGAACACACTTTTCCTTTCTTCATTTCATTTCCATTTTCCCATCGTGAAAATAGGCGAGGGAACGGAAAGAAAAGAAATGGTATTGCCTGCTTCTTTCTTGCTTCCTTTCTTCCCATTCTATCTGTCTGTGTACACCTATTTATACAGCAAAAGGGAAAGGACGAACTATTGTCCACCAATGTGTGCCTTATGGAGTATATGTTAAAAGAAAAAATTGTTGAGTTCCGTGACTATCAGAGAAGTATGTAGTAGTCAAATGTATAGAGCAAGAAAAATCGAAGATGGAAAGATGTTTGGAGGTGACGCTATTAATGGGTCCATCATAAATTCAGGGAAAAAAAGAATTCAATTGAATCCGATAACCAACACACACTCCGACTGGCACTTGTACGAAATATTATACAAGATGTTTATTTTATGTAGGCAGAAAGTAAGTAAAACGTATGAAACTTGGAAAAACAGCATCATATATTCAAGTAGTAGTACTTTTTTTGGAAGTAAAAAACTAACGGTCGCATTTTAAAAAATTGAAAATGGCTTGACATTTTTATATCCCTTTCACTTCAAAAACTTATTCTCGAGATACAGTGCAAATACGAAAGTAATTTTTGCTGGAAATCCAAAAAAAACACATCTATGGGACCGCACAACGGCATAAAAATATCGTGAAGGATGAACAAGTGTTGTTTGTGAAAAAGTGGATGGAGAGGGAGAATTGAGTTAAAGGCATGTTAACAAACAGCAATGAATTGGCAGGTTTCGTATAAATAAGTAGGCGCCAGGTTTTCGTAATGTGATTTCCTTTACTTACTCTGTAGTTGTTGTAGTACTTACACAGAACACACTCAAATCAAATAGTACTCACCCACCACCACCACCGCTACTGCCACCGTCAAAAATCGACCCCCTCCTCCGTTCTTTCATCTCACCTCAACATCACACATTATTGTAAATATTTCCACTTACATGTGTGTTTAGAAAAGGAGAGAAAAAAATAACATGCCAGATTGTAATAATGGGGAAAATGTCAAACTATCTTTAAAATACGAATTTTGGGGAAATCGAGAAAACTTCACTTTATTATTATTACTTATTCTCTTCATACTTCAGACACACGCCAATTTTTTAACTGAATGGGTCCTTTTCACAAGGCTATATAACAATGCACTAAAACCGCCATTGGAGTTTAGTCAGTGTGTAAAGTATAACTAGGGATGAAATTGAAGCTAAGCATGTGAACCGTAATTCATAAGTTTGTCCAGCAAAATCATATGTAAACGTTTTAATGGTCACTTTAAATATCGGGGCAACCTTAGAATGCTGCTGCTGGATCCAGTAGCCAAAGGGTTGTTTTTTATCTCCTTTTATGTATGCGCCACGCTTTAAATACAGGCAGCCATATACGCTCAAAATAAATAAAGGGGAGTTCCCGTAAGCGGTGTGTATAAAGAACCGAAATACTACAGACTTGCACAGTCCCAATTACACAAATTTATACAGAACATACCGTGTGTTTTACTCGTCGTCACACATTTGTGAAATGACTATTTCTCACGATCTGTTAAACATGCAATTTTNAATGACTATTTCTCACGATCTGTTAAACATGCAATTTTATTCGAGTCGTTTTTACAAAGCACCCATTTTAAGTAACTTCGTTTAGTCTGTCCATTTCCCCTGTTTCCGCATGTTATTAAATGACAAAATTTTATTAACTTATGATTTATGTGTGCATCATAATGCTAATGTCTTCACACTTGTTACCTCGTCTTTTTGTGTTAGAAAATTCAACAACAAAATTTTCTGCTATGACCCGTATTTTTATGGTATTTCATGATATAAAAAGTTGGAGCAGTCTGTAAGCGAATATAATCAAAATGGATCATGCGCGAAAAATCACAGCAATGCACAACAAGACTTTTTTTTCGGTGCTACAATTTTATCCCTACAAGGTGTACTAATAACAAACTTTTATATTTCCCGTACGAGAACATTAATTTAATTTAATTTGATGGCGAATATATGAACGAAATCATCGGTCGCTCCTCCTTGTCGAGTCTACTCACTCACTCACATTTACGTATTTTTTATTCTCGCTTGGGCCGTAACTCGACTCCTGCCATCCTTATGCATCCTGCACGCCGCTGGAAGGACGATGAGGACGAGAACCCTCTTTTCTACCCTATACTACATACGCGTTGCACGTACCCCTTTCGTTTGTTCCTTCCTGGGGTATAATGCTACTTCGATTAAATAAAAGCACGCATTTACGCAGTTGTGAAAGGCTAAGCCAGCCTTTTAAACACATCAAGCTCACCACCGCACGTACAAAAAATAACCCCTTCTCTTTTCGGTTACTTTATATCTACTAGGGAATACTCACATCATGAGTATTATTATTATGATGATTATTACTATTATTTATTAAGCGAACCCGATCTCCAGCCCGTGCCGTGCTGCTAGCCTTCCATACTTTTCCTTATTGTGTCAAAGGAAACAAAGATGATGGATAGAACCGTAAGAGAGAGCACATTGCAGTTCACTCTGAGAAAGACATGTATTTTCACGGATGTTCTTTGTCTGTTTGTAAATGACAAATCGAGAGGCTAGAAAGAGAATAAATGTATGGGGAATCTTGTAGGTAGGATGCATTCATGTCTATGGTTCCGTATGACGTACGTGTGCAAAGCTCGTATTTACTGATCCAGTTGAGTTCATCAACTTTGTATCAAATTTCCATTAGCACCCTATCAAGACAAGAAAGATGATGGGCATTGGGTATGCAACGTGCCAACAACGTTCCACGACAATGATTTTGAATCTGATTAAGGACTTCATTCCAA
>JAHZNE010004639.1:0-79250 GCA_027744055.1 Callyntrura sp. NNG-2020 | reverse complement strand
ATCTGTTCTCAACCAACCAACACCATTCATTTCCGCAACACATCACACGCATCATCCGCCGACGAACCGAATCAATCTCGCCAGAACAAAAATGTTTCTCTAGTATTTTTATGCAATACCCTCACTACTACTCGCAGCTCCTTGGGTGCACATAATGCCCCGTGCACAGGGATACACTTACAACCCTCTACTACTCTTACTACTACTACTATTCATAATGCATTCTGGTCATTTCATTCTTCTTCAGAGTTCGGTTGTGCTAAAACAGCAGCAGCGTACGTTTTTGCCATTGCTGTAAGTAATAATATAATTGCAGACTTTCACGATAATGTATAAGCGTTCTGTGTAGTAAATCAAAAAATGTTCCTCCAAGTATGTAAATATGAGCGTAATTGTGGTGTAATAAATACTTCCTTAGCTCTTTTTTTCTCTGCCATGATAATACACTATTACTACAGGAGGTAGCCAACCACCTAGAAAACCTGCTCCCCGACCTAACAAAAAAGCCTACAATCTTCAGCTATCTGCTGGCTGACTACACCTTCTCTTTTTTATTCCCTTCTTGAGGAACAATACTAACTTGTGGTGGTATCCTGAATGTCTATTGGTATTCTTGACGGGCTCATTACTACGTGGAGTTCTTTTCAAAGCTGCATGCTATTATTTATTTATTTTTTCTTCTCCGTTTGCCTTTTTTACCGATAAAATTGTTCGCTTTGCAAAGCAAACAGAAAATTAAAATAAAGATGGTGTGTGCGTATTTTGGCACTTTTTGAGAGTTACATTCATGCCTGCACACGGATCTGAGTTGAAAGAAGTTTTACTGTAACATCATCATCATCCTCGTCCATTATCAGTACACACACATACCACCGTACCTTTAAATTTCAACAATCTAGTGGTTCTGGGGCTACTACTACTACTAAGACAACTATTAGAATTGCAGCCGATGGTCACGACGATGACCACCACCGGTTTACCATGCAGTACCACTAGTATCAACAACAACAACAGCAACAGCAAAAAATGCATTTTTCTTCTGTTTGCTGTGTGGTGACGATAATATTATACTGGGCACAGGACACAACAGAATAAGTGTATCTATTCTCCTCCAACAACAAAAAGTTCAACAATGGAAAATATAATCAGCCTCCTCCTTTTTCACAAAGAAGAAATAGTCTATCAACAATCACACAATATGTACAACAATGGAAGGGATACTGTTGTGATTCGTGCCGAGCCCGTCTTCACATTATTTTCTGTCTTTCTGCGTGGCTAGCTGAAAAAAAAGCTTCCACCAAAGAACAGCGGCGGTGGCGGCAGGTGGTGTCTTATGATGACTATGATTATTGCTACTTTTTCAACTCAATTTCGACAGAGATCGGATGCTCTTTGGAAATGTGGTATTGTGAAACGTTTAAGGTGTACCTAAAGTGGCACCCACCCCGCATCCACTTTGATCATTGATCCCAATTTTGTCTGATGCTGCCTCTGCTGCTGTAATAATGTAATGACCCATTCTGCCTAGAATAGCATTACAACGATAATAATGAAATGGTTCTGATGGACAAACTATAAAATAACACCATTATCATCATCATGCTCATGCTAGAAGAAAATTCAAATTCCCCACCATAATCAAATGTATATTGATAGCATGTAACAAGCGGCCATGTAGTAAGTGCCAATAATGCCAATCATAATGCATGATTCGTGGAATTGCAATAATAGGTTTCCCCGTCCTGGTACATACATTTCCCCTTCCTTCCTAGTAGTTCCACTCTTCTCGAATGACTCGATAAAAGAAAATCGTCTTCTCTCTGAAGAAAGTTCCTAGGATTGGCTCGAACTCTCCTGATGATCATGAGAAGATGTGATGTGCTATTGACAAAAATTTCCCCTGTGTGTGCCAGCAAATGGTCCCATAGAGTCGCCACTCGACTTTGCAAGGCGGTTGTTATGAATATTTTTTTCTTTAAAAAGAGTTCGAGTCCAATAATAATGATAACACAAATATAGCACGCCATAGTTTTCTGTACACTTGATTATCATACAGATGATACCTATCCCATAATCCCATCTCGTCTCCTCTTCCTCCACTCCTGCATACATATCATTATCGGCTAAAAGTCGTGATTTTTTCCTCTCTGGTTTGAAATCATGCGTGAACCATACCAGTAAATATGCAGGTGATTGCAGACGCAAGAAACGAAAAAAAAGAGCGATACGCGAGAACATAACGAAGAAAAGTTGATGAAAGGCAAAGACCCCAAAGGTCGCTCCTGTGGTCATAATAATGATTTTTATACGGTGATGCTCATCATCATCATCATCATCATTTTCTACTTCTCTTAGGAGCAGTATTATTCATGAAGGATACGAAGGCGCTTATGAAGTGAGAAAACATATTTTTTACTGCATCAGCGTCTTCAAATTATTCAATATGTACGTCCGTCCGGTTAAATTTCCTCATTCTTTCCTCATCTTCAGTGTTTGTTAGGGGTACCTACTGAGAAGGTATTTTTGTTCCCGTATTAAAACATTTTTTTTTTCGACGAAAACATACATGATACACTCCTTTATATTATTTCTCTTTGAGTTAGTTCCCTTTTATTCCTCGTAATCGCAAAATTGAGATTTTTTCCAACAGCGGCTAATACAATGTGCTTGTTAGAGCAGGTTGTAAACTTCACACATATTTGTATGGTTTTGCTCCTCCTTTGAAGGTGCAAATGATGGTTATTATTGAAAAGGCTGGCAAACGTCTGTCTGGTAATGAAATCAGCTTCTTCTCCTGTAAAATACCCTGTATTTCATCGAAATGCTGGGGGAAGGATGAGGATGGCGATGATGATGATGACGATATGAGATGGTCGCGGCTCACTGCGTTTCCAATGAACCTAGCTCAATGCCACTCTCTGCATCACCCAACAACAAAGAAGAAACAACGTCACTGATTGTTTCTTGGGGTTTTGACGACGAGGGCTTGGCTGTGGTGATGGTGGTAGTGGTGGTGATACCATATTGAAAAAAAAACCCTTTCCCTTTTTTCGATTCTTTCTTGACTGATCTTCATCAAGATAATATTATGTATAAAAGCAATATAATTCATGGGGAGGCTGATGGTGATCTATCGACAGTTTATTTTATTTATTACACATTGTTCCTGTGCGTTGTTTGCTTCCGTGAAAAGGACTTTGTCCTTTGAAACTCGGCTACATAATAATAATAATAATATGGTAAACATATGGAAGGCAAGGTATTTACTAGCTATTTGCATGAATATTTCCTCAAAAAATATTTTTTCTGATTAATGATTATATACTTCGACGGACCGACACTGTACAATATGCTACTCTCAATGAAACCAGAGGGTATGTATTTTTACATCCAATGGACTCTCTATTGAAGGTTACGGAACAAATTAATGAAAAAGTGATTTAACGAAAGTTTTAAATGCTTAGACATTACCCTGCACTCCATTACTCTTCTCAAATATGCTGTCGACATGTATAGTAATTAAGTTTAAGTTTCGTCTCTCAATATGTGCGAGACTATGCAACTGCCTACTAGATTAACATTTTATTAGCAACAGAAGGCAACGGGGACAGGTTTAAGTAAGTGATCATCACATCAGTTGACACCTTGTGTTGCTCAAGCAAAATGCTTTGAAGGGGAGAGTGATGTTGAGGATGATGATGATGATGATACTTTTGCATAATAATGAGCTCCCTGAAGGCCTAAATTGTTCATGTAGCACTATTTTTTGTTTATTTTGTGTACGTGTATTTTTAATACCTATAACCTGCTAGTAACAACAACAAGAATAATAAATTAGAGATTTCACGCTTATATCATCGCGTATCAAACGTTCTTGCCTTTGCGTGACGTTACATTTCATCATTTACATTAGGAACAGTTAGTTAAATGTCAGATAACAGTCAGGCAGTCAAAGCCAGCAGCACGTGTGTGTGTGTGTGTGTGTGAGTGTACTGTAGTGTCTTTTCATCTTGTCACTGAATCACTCTCAAGTCATAATTGAAAGATAACGTGACGTAAGGAGGTAGACAGGAACACTGAATAAACAACAACAAAAAGGCATGTCACCGGTGTAATGAATAGTAAGAGAAGGTGTGATTTTTTTTCATGATAAGAGACCCTTTCACTTTAAAAACTTGAAAATGTATTTTATATTTATTTTCAATTTTGGAAAAAAATAATCGACTTCATTCATTACCCTGTGCACAAACAGTAGAGAGAATAGACTTATACGCAAAATCAAATAACTTCCCCTTTCAAAGGGAGGATCATCAATGTTGCGTAATAACCTAAAAGCGTGGTTCAATTAGGAGTGTGTCAATACAACAACATGAGCACACAGATGGTTGACAGAAAAGACGACACAAATGAAGACAAAGACAGGGAATCCTTGAAAAAAAAACATGAAGGGGTACATTTTTAGGAAATCAGACATTGATACTGTGTTTTTCCCAGTCCCAGTAGTCATCTTGAATTATGTGGTAATGACAGAAATTGTCACTTCTTCTTACTAATCAGTGTTCCCAGTAATTTTCCTCTTGGTTAGGCATATTATTGCTTAATTTGCTACTTTTAATAGTCCCCGTTGACAGCAGCACGGATAGAAAGCGATACGAACAAAGAGGTTGACGGTAGAGCCGACTTGAGCATCCATTCAATCCCCCATTCATTCATCATCGCAATTTTTGTTATTTTTGCTTAGAGACTTTCTTATTTTAACATTGAAACCTTCTGTACTTCACAAATTTCCCCCTGAGTTTCGACACTCAACAACAAGTGATTTTTCAAGAGTATCATATTTAATCATAATCCTATTTACTTTTTAATTGAGTTACTACGAACATGAGAGAGAGAGAAAAAATTGAGCAATGTGTCATATCCTCTTTTTAATAGCCAACTAAAATTACTGCAGTGTCCATAAACACGTTTTGTCCTTGCTGCCAGATTAACTTTTCCCTGAAAAATGGAAGTATCCCAGGTTTTTCATTGCACACATCTTGTTGTTGACGATGACATCAAGTATGACCGTCAAGAGCATTACCCTTTTTTTATATACATGATTACATGAAGGTACTACATTTTCAAGCGGCAAATAAAATTGACAGATTATTATTTCATATACCTCCTGAATGGTTGATGAGACAGGTGTGTCAAGGTATATGGATTTTATTGTATTTAAAGATGAGGTGTGCTTCATGAAGGACCAAATATATTTTTTGGATGCGCGATGGCATCCATATCCTCTCTGGAAAGTGGGTAAACAGTAGAAATAGAGGGACGACAAGAAATGAAATTATTTTTCGACAGTTACTACGAACTTGATAATAAAGTTTTTTATTACGCAACCTCAACATTCTCACACTTCTTGTTTTAAAAAATAACAACATAAATAAACAGTAACTACGCATGTCTTGTTTAAAAAATGATGGATTATGCTAGTCGACAGAAAATCTTTCTTTTTTCTAAAAAAAAATCAGAATGTGTGAAAAAGATAAAGCTTACAGGAAAACCCTTAAAATTACCTCTCACTTGTTTCATTTCTTTAAAACACTTCATCATCATGTGGTAGACATGACACCCCTGATCATTTGACTCCTGATGGCAAATATGTGAAGATGATACGGCAAAAAAAGAGAGAGAGGGTTATCCACCGAATAATGCTGTTTGTATTCTTCCCTTCTGTCGAAACTAAACCAAGATGAATTTGCTACTACTAATGCATCATCTTGGTAAAAATTATAAAGCTCATCCATCACTTCCACTAACCAGGTGAAGTATGACGGTGGTGACAGGGAATCAGTTGACTTTTGAACTTTTTTTCTGGTTCAGGTTAGTGCTTTCATTAAATTCCCATTTATACGTTGATAGGTAGAGTATCAACGAAATAAAAAAAGTAAATAAATAATGGCTCTGCCCTGCAGAGAAACAAGAAAATAATTCGAGAATTTGAAAAATACACAAAAAACTGTGATCACCACTGGCATTCAATAGAGAACATGGCCAACTGAAGAAAAAAATGCTTTCAAAAAACCTGGAACCTAATTTTCCTCTACTGCATTCTCACAATATGTCTGTATAAGTGTATATGTTGTAAGACATGCCAGTAGATACCGACCATCACACAAGAAACAATGGCACAAATAGTAATCCTCTTAACCATTATCATTTTCATCAGAGAGTGTTTCGTCTTCCTTCTTACAACTCCGAGAGAACGCGAGAGCTGCAAGAAACAGCCTCATCCATTACCTTAATCTTGTTCAATTCCACATTACATTTTCTGTCCGAATGAACAAGCGAACTGGATTTGACTGGGCACTACTCTCTCTCTGGCCAACTTGGTGGAACTTGTAGCCGTGTGGCAGCCGCAGTGGAGGGCACACTTTTCTTTCATTTTATTCAAACATGAGCTATATAATCCTATTATTTGTTTTTTTCTTATCCTTTCCCATTTTTATGAAGAGAGTCGTTTTTTAAAAGGTTAACCAAAACCAAACATTTATAGTTGCTTCAGCGGGTGTATGTGTGTGCAAGGATCATTTCTGGGGTCTCCGGCTTGTTTTCTCAGGTTGATGATTATTGTTACGGTGAAGGAAAGTGTTACGTCGTCTGTTATTACCCCCATTACTTACTAGTTGTAACATTACACAATCAAAATAACATTAATAGCGATAAATAAAACGGGCAATAATTCCTCCGTAATTCTTTTCCGTTTAACTTCCTCGCTGTTGTCGCTGGATAGAGATAAGAAAGCGGCTGAACCTCTGATCACTTTTCCTGTTGTTGATAATGATAATAATGCGACTTAAGCTTAAGACTTAGTAGTGTTTTGACTAGCGTTTCCAGTGTCTTCTTTTTTTATATTCCAGTCCTACATTTTGCATAATATTAAGGATGGGCTTCTTAAATTGTTGATACATGTCAGCCAGCAGCCAGCATGCAAAGAGATCCTCACGCACACACATTTCATTTTGTATTTACCTAAAGATTAGAAATTTTCACTGAAGAAACCAGAGTTGCTCAGAACGTCATTACCATCAGCAGGCCTCTTATTTCCTCCTTTATCAGTATTCCCCGCTGTCTAGCGGGCCTTGTGTTTTTCCCCTGTTTAACTCTTACTCTTCTCGGGATAAAACGACGAAAATGTTGGTAAGAAACAGGAATTACACAGAGAGAGAGGGCATTTGTCTCAAAGCTCAGAAAAGACTCATGACTGCTGCACCAAAATGTTGCACTTTAAGTTGATACGAACACGTTACGACGATAAAACTCTAATGGACCTACCTTTTTTTATTTACAACTTGCTGAGCAATTTTTTCTACCTTGGGAGATCTCCTCAGGTTTCCAAACTGGATCTTCTTCTCTGAGCGTCTGTGTTAGTTACTAGCT
Source organism: Callyntrura sp. NNG-2020 (assembly GCA_027744055.1). Classification (NCBI taxonomy): domain Eukaryota; kingdom Metazoa; phylum Arthropoda; class Collembola; order Entomobryomorpha; family Paronellidae; genus Callyntrura; species Callyntrura sp. NNG-2020. The sequence continues at coordinate 71,825 of JAHZNE010004639.1, read as the reverse complement.
CCTCTACAGTCACGGCAACTACGACTAGGTCGTCGTTGAAGACGACGACGAAGACGACATCACATTGCGAAGCTGGTATACGAAGTAGAGGACGGTGGTCACATATCGCCATCACCAGCATCATCTGTATTTGTTCATGGCTTAAGCAAGCGTATATAATCATTATCATTATAAAATAATGCAATTATAATGGTTCTACTGTAGCTTACAAAATTTTTGTCTTGGAGGAAATGCACGAACGTGAAAGAAGAATAACAAGTAGAATCCGTATTTTATCACTATCGTCGTCATCGCCAAAGGGTTCCTGGTTTCAGTGATACCACCACCATCCATCCATGTGGTGGCGATGTTGTTTGTCAGTTTTTTCACATCTTTCTCATTTTTGGTGGGATGGTCTCGCCAGCTCTTCTTTTCAGTTTTTATAATGACTTTTACTTTACTTCACCAATATTATGTACTGTTCAAATGAGCAGTTTCATTTTCACCTGGTGCACGGGTGGTAGTGGGCATCAAGAGTTTAGCGAGAGTGGTAATATCTAATAGAACAGCAATACGCATGCGCAGCAGAGCAGGGTATTCGTGAAAGGAGTAAACAATTTTGAAAATGAAATCTATAAAAATGAATAAGTGGGAAGGGAAGAAGGAAGAGCATATTGTTTTTCCTCTCTCTCTCTCCGTTTCATGCAAGCTCTCTCCCTCTCTTTGACTGTTTAATTTTTGACAAGGTGTCAGGTATGTTTACCATGTATTCACTTATTATACGAGCGCACAACATATCACACCTGGTGGTTCCATGGATGGAACAAGGCCGGCATTTTTAACTTGCTGTTGTATGTAACCATTATCATCGCTACGACTTTATTTCTCTACCACCACTTTGCTCTTGAACAACTAATAAAAACAGGTTACGTGAAACATGTAAAACGCGCTTGGAGAGTAGTTGACACACGTGAGGGAGGAACGGAGCTGCTTGTACGTTATATCATAAAACACAGTTTTATTATTCCGTGAGGTATACGAGACGGCGAAAAAAATAACATTTAGAAATTCTTGACGAGAAACGTCATTGTCAATAGCCATCATCTCAGGAGGATGAGGATGATGACGACGACGACGACAACGTGGAACCCTACAAGTTATGTGTATCTCTGTAGATGAAAAAAAATGCCTTTTCGCTTTCATCCTTTGTTCATTGTCGAATCCCAAAAAAGAAAGGAAAACACGAACGCACTAGTCGGTCCGTGAGGATCAACAGCATCCCTCCCTTCCTCTTTGCCAGCGTCTATTTGTAACCAAAGCAGACGTTGTGAAGTGAAATGGAAATTTGGAGGGAGCCATAAAAGGATCATCAAACAAAAACATGCTAATAACTTTTCTCGTGAATTACACCATTTACTCAGGTATTTAGATGGTTGAGCAAGTGTAAATATTTTCGAGTTGAGGCCAACGCGGGGCGGGGTAGATGGTGTGAAGCAAAAGGGGACGAAAATATTACACTGGACACTAAAAGCCCGTTTGTAAACGTCGTCGTTTCGAGATCCCAATCTGTTTCTCAAAGCCAAGAAAATTGCCTAGTTTTTTTTACTTACAGCCAAGCAGACAAACAGAATAATATTTTTGTAAATTAAAAACTGAAGCTCTTTTCTTTGTTCCCTGCAATCTGCACATATTTCATTGTTTCTCTCTTTGTCGTTCTGTTTTTAAAACTACTTTTAATGACTCTCTCTCTGTCTCTCTCTCTGCTGTACATTTTACTGCTCTGTGAAGGTTAAAGTCGGTCGGTGTTTTTTATTATGGATTTGCATTATTCAAAGAAAGGAAATGAGTGCCCTGTTTTTTCACTATTATTCTTACCAGAAATTCCCCTCAAGCAAATAAGCAACAGGGGTAGTCTCTCTCTCTCTCTCTCTTCTCACCTGTCTGAATCTTTACCGTCCAAGGCGAACGATTTGGATGTGTACTTCTTTAGTTGTCAGTGCAAAAACAATTGTCCGGGTTGCAAACTCACACAATGCTATATTTATGCAAAGAAATTTAAGCTCTCTTTTTTTATTGCGAAAACGGCTCTTTGTTCGTAGTCAAGTGCAAAATAAAGTGGATGAAGAGGGGGAACAGAACGATATATAACTGCCCAAAAAAGTTCTACATGGGATGTTTATTGTGTACTCTGAATTTTCCGCGTGTATCATTTTTACACAAACAACAAGTTTGAAAACGCAACGGCTAAATGGTTCATCTCCGTTTCCTTTCTCAAGTTTTTTCCTCCCCTTCTCTTCATTGTCTTAAGTCGACAGAGTCGACAGGTATGTGTATGTGCCCAGTTTTGTGCAATAGTTGCACTACTGCTGCAGGCACAAAATACTGTGATATAATCTAATTATAGTAGGTTTTATAAAATTTCACATAGACACACACATATATATAGGCACTACTACATACTACATGGACCACAACCTTTCCATTCGCAGGGTTTATTATGCCTCTGTACAATATTTATTTATCTGAGAAGACGTTATTATTACATGAGAAAGCATTACCTTGTTCCATGGCAGCTCAACCATGAAGTAAAAACAAGCAAACTTGTATGTTGCACATTAATACAAGTTGTACAATTTTTTTTGCAAAAATATCCTCCCTGACGCAATGTTGTACTATATCATATAAATATGCCGTCAAACCTGCAACAAAAAAGTACTTAGGCTAGATAACTTATCAAATGTGATTCATATTTTTTGCAAAAAAAAATATATATATAATTCCAGCCAAAACATTTTTAGCACGTACATGTTCCCTCTTGCTGGGTGTAATTGCTACAACATTATTTTGATTTATTTAACAAATTTTAAACGAAGAAGACTGAGTAGCTCAATTGCTGGTATTTTTTATGGTTTTTTGAACCCGTCACTAATATCTGAGCAGATACAAAATATCACATTCCTTTACAATGTTTACAAAAAGTGCTGTTGAACAAATGAATTTCCTAAATTTGTAAATTATTTTACGTTTACAACTACAACGACAACAACAACAAGACGAATAGCAACAATGGAAATGGTCGAAAAGGACTTTACCTGTGTCAAGTAAAGGTACTTACAGTCCATATTTTCTACAGACGAAAGATCTTTTTTTTTGAGAAAAAAACATGCACATAACTACCGCAAAATTTGAGCAGGTAAGCTGGTCATGATTCATGACTCATCATCATCTCTTCTTCAGAAGAAGAAACATCATTAGCCGAATAAGCTAATCTTTACAATACGTACAATACACACTTAAACTTGTCTACTGATCATGTCGCCGTTGTGATTGCTCCTGTGTTGTTGACTACACGTATTATTATTCCATTGAATTGAATTCCTAGTTTTGGAAGTTTGCACGAAAAAAAAGTCTGTATTTTTGCTCGAGAGCAGAATTTTGAGAAATGATTCTGGTTTCAATGCCAGAAATGATATAGTCTCTTCTTCCTCTATTGACTATTGTGTTATTCCCCTCATTTTATTGAATATTGCATTAAAGATATATACTACTTCGTCTGGAATTTCCTGTGTTTGTAACGATGATGATGATGACTGTAGCGGTGGTGGAGGTAAAAGAGAAGGAATGAAAAATACATACTTAATATCTTTGGGAGTTGATGACGATGTGAATGATGAGATGAGCAAAAATTGCTTTATTATTTTTGCACATTCCAAAGCACATCCACTTTTTATTCAGTCAGTAAGGTTTTGTTTCACGCTTTGTAATTCTCCAGGTAGATTAAAGATTAGAGAGAGAGATGGAGAGGGAGAGAGACAGTCACTCGTTAAATACAAACACCTTCAAAAGTTGTAAAGTACAAAATTTTGGATTTATACGGCAGATAATAAAAAAAACACCATACATTTTTTTGAATTTGCTGTTTTTCTGGTACGTTTTCGTACTTCCACGAAAAATGTGATTAGACTCTCACATTGCCAGCTGGATGCACAACGCAGGGGATATGGATGGGAAAAAATGTTTGAAAATGTTTCATCATTGCGTTAGCCATGCCTGGTTGATAATGATGCTGCATTTCTTCATCCTCCAGAGAAAATGATGATCATGATGGTGATGTAAGCCTTGTGCAAGTTATTTATAAAAAGGAAATTTCAATGAATCCGCAAATTTGTTGCCAACGGATAATAAAACATGTTACAAAATCTTGCAATGCGATGAGAGCTTATCATTGACTGTGACTATTAACCGTAAAATCTTTTGCTGTTTTTTTTATCTCTAATACGGAGTAAAAATTATTCTCCATAAGTAGTAGTAGTGATCAGAATTAGTAATTTGTGTAAAGTATCTAGCCAGAAAAACCCCCAAAAAAGGATGATGCTTCCAAGAGCAACCACAAAAATACGCGCGCACTCCCTTATTATGGGAGCAACGAAACAAAATTGCAAACTAAACTAAAGCTAATTGAAAAATATGCACTCTAAATCTCTTGGCTAAACACAAGTCTCTCATTGATTTCACTAAACTGACGCAATTTACTGCTGGGCGCGTGAGCGAGGCCCCCAACAAAAAAATCTTCTCTCTCTCTCTTTCTCATTGTCGTAGACGGATTTTCCTCTTCTGTTTGTTTACCATCAACGTTTGACGTTGTCGTCGCTAAAACATGAAACATGGTCGTATAAACGCACTCGATCAATCAACGGGTCGTCAATCTTGTTTTTAAATCAATCAATTTCTTCACATGGCATCATTATATAATTTTTTTATAATAGCAATCTTGAAAGTTTGTTGCTGTTGCTGTAGACAGACATCACTGAAGAATAAGTTTTATGTGGATATATAACCTTTTTTAAAGCTGATGCCGCAGCAGCGACGAGGCAAAATACTGAATAACCACGAGCTCTTTTTTTACCACAAGTACATTATAAGTAGGTATATACCTGCATGATTCCTTTTTTTACTACACTCTGCTTTACGTTGACATTTCAAAAAGTCGTATCATTTTTATCCTCACGCTAAAGTCAAGTGCATCATCACTCGCATCTAATAACAAATCAATGCCACAATAAAATTATAGTACCATCGCAAATCCACATTATACAATATCGAGTGAAGTGAAGCAGAGGCGCACAGATACTCAAATTTTTCTTGGTAAATGTGTGTGTGTGTGTGTGTGTGTGTGTGTGTGCGGAAAACGTGTGTCTCGCTACCTTTACTACGGTGTAGGTACTGTGAATTTTGTATATTTGAAGAGAAGACGACGCAGAAAAGAAACAATACCCCATAAAAATTCAATTCAATTTAAGTAAGCACTCTCCTCAATGCTCATGAACTTGAACAGGACTCAATATCAAAACAGACAAGGAGTGAGAAGGGGGAAAGGGAGAGATTTAACGTTGCGGCCGCTATGAGAAGAAATGTAATAACAAGTGAAGCGCAACGCCGTTCTTCACCTTTTCGCATTTATTTTTTTTCAAGTTGATAGTATTTACCCTTGTGTCCCGTAACGTAGATATCGTCGTATTCCATACTGCAATCACACACACACCGCAACGTGTTCCTCATATTATTTTTTCTATTTTTACGACAAGTTATCTGTAAGACCTGAATAAAATGGGTATACACGGCTTTCTTTTGCCAACGCATATATACTCCTCACATACACACACACATACACTTATCTTCGAACAAAACAACTGCGCTGAAATGTGAAAGAAATATTATTTTCAATTCTTTATCATTTTTACCCATTTTTCTCTATCCCCTCCCCCTCTCTCGCTCTGCGTTAAAAACAAATGTTAGAAGGCTGGCTGAATTTTTGCAATAAAATACAGTTTTGTTTGCTGTAGCGCGGATTATTGTTGTGAAGAAAAAGTTCCCACGAGTTCATGGGGACACAACAAACAACTTGAGCCCAAGTCTACTATTACTACTAATACAGAGTCTACTCCCAGTCACAAACTCACCGCACCACATGGCAGGAACGATGAACGAGTGCATAATAACACGTACGGTGGTAATTCTTACTGTGAGTCGGAACGACAACCCTGTTTGTTTGTATTTAAGAAAACGACCACAATATTTTTGAGCAATTTCAACGGCTCACCACCACCCACACGTACTTGGCTTGTCCGCTCGCTGCTTTGAAAAACGTTAACCTACGCAGATATTTACATGTACGGAGAGACGATCATGATGATAAAATGCATTGTGTTTGATATGGTGGGAAAAAAACTACTGCACTTGTCTATTCAAAAATGTTAATGATACGGTACATTCTGTTATTTTTACATACTTGTTCGCAAATCTCATTTTTTTTGCAACAATCACAACGCATTGTTGTGCGTATGCGGATTGAAGAATGGGATAAAGTGATAAACAAAAGAACTTGAATACTGGTCTTCTCTCTCTGTTTAACCGGGAGAGAAGATTTATATATATGCAGTGCTCTTCTTATTCTATTGTATACACGTAATATATCATCATCATCTCCTACAAGAAACCGATTTTTGTAGGGATACACGCCTGCCATGCGGTATGCGGTTGATCTTGGCATTATACACGACGACAGAGAGACCTATTTTTCCTACCTTCTCATATTTGCATTGTTTCAGTTTAATTAACAGCAATAACGAACAGCGAGTTGAGGATTGACGATAAAATTGTAAAACCTACGTGTATAAACCTACGGGAATAGATTGGTATAGATTGATATTGATGGTGGTGACGCAGGAGCCCTTTCTAAAGTAACTCCCCAACTGTTTATAAAAATATAAGTGTATGCAGAGATGAAAATGTATTGTGTTTTCTGTGTGCTAATTATTTTTTGTGTGCTTTTTATGCAATAAATTACGTTTACGTAGAAATAATCAACAATACACACACATATATATGTCGTATGTGGAGAGAGAGAGAGGGAGAAAAACACAAACAAAGAAAAAAAGGCTGCGAGGAAGACGAAGAACGGATGAGAAAAAATGGTGATGATAGTGGAAGCATATATATTGTATGGGAACCCCAGGAATATTATCTTGATTTGGTTGACTTTTACGTGATTGACGCTACTCTCTCTCTATTACACACAGGTCAAAATTAGAGTTGGCTTGACAGAGAAATAGCTGCAGTCACCCATATATTTACAAGGGATTTCGATTAAATAAGGGAATTATTTATGGGACTTTTTTATGGCGAATGAATGCAGAAAAAATGCATATAATTATCAATTGCTGCGGTGTATTACTTCCACTCACTGATTGTGTTAGGGCTGGTGGGGGTATGGCAAATAAATGACAGCGTAAAATGCGACGGCCTCATTCAAATGACACTTGTCTCAATGTAGTGTATGTGTGTGTGTGTGCTCTTAAATAATATTTATTATTATTGATCGTGATTACACAAAAGTGTGGTAGGTACGTACATATTTTATTGTTGAGGCAAGTAGTCAAACATGTAGCACAGCAATAGGTGTCCTGTGATTTATTATCCCCATCAACAGCCGCACTTATCTTCATCAGATGGGCTTCATAATCCTCCTTCATCTCTTGAAACTTTTTTTTTATTATTTGCCCTGCATTATCACCCTCACACTCATCGTCATCATCAATATCAAAAACTTCTTCTGACAAGTTTAATGAATGGACGCGCAGAAAACAAAAAGACACCGGAGTAGCAACAAGGGCGTTCGCATTGATTTCATTCATTCGCCTCATTCACCCATTCATTCCAATTTTTATAATGATCTAGAATAACCAACATTTAAATTTAAATTAGACGGTGACGGCATAGTTAAATTGGTTGATAGTTGTTAATCAACTTTGTAAAGCATCTTCTGTTGTCGGAATCATAGAATCATCATCATCGACGTCGTCGTCGTCATCATCATCATCATCATCATCCCTGTTATTATTGCAACTGTAACAGCTATTTTATTCTTTATTTACGTTGTACTACTACTACAGTTAGGAGCATACGAAACGTGTGTCTTTTAATTTGTAGCAAAATGGTTTGACACGCGCCAAATCTAGTTACGGAGAGCATGAATTAGCATAAACAAATTTTTGATTAAAGCAATCACAAGATCAGACACACTTGCCGCATTACCACCCCACTTGACTGAGTCATCCTCCCCATTTAATTGAATGAATCAAGAAAAAAAATGCGGATAAAAGCTCAAAAATTGATATGTGGACTCCCATAGTTCCTGTTGCAACAGGGCAGCATGACAGCATTTCCCATATCGACGTCATTGTTACGGAGAATAAAAGTTACGATGATTCACGGTAACTAAGACGTCTAATGGCAATTTAAAGAAGAATAAATTTTTAGTCAATACAGCACAATTTTTGTGCACTTTGAAAGTTGATGATATCATTCTTTAAATATTATTGTCTTATTCATTCGAAGGATACGGAGCGGAGCAAAAAAGTGGCAGGATTCCAGTTTTTCGTGTTTAGTTATTGTCCAGTAGCTTTTTTGTGGACGTTGCTATGCACTGCCAATTTACAATAAACCACAAGCACGATACTTATACTAGTAATTTATTATTATGTATGATGCTACATTATTGGTTATATCCAACTACCAAATAAAATATTATGTAAGCTGGCTCTGACGCGGCCTTCCCATTATCAGCATCACGCAACTAGAAAAAACTCATGGTACTGATTTTACGTCTTAAATTGAATGGCACATGAATAGAAAAATACGATGATTGTACAAGGAAACTGTACGGGACCGAGTCATTTTAAACCACTACTGGCAGCGTCTAACAATGATGACTGGACTTTCCGGATGTCACTCGTTAACGATGGAAACAATGTGACGTTTATTTTTGAAAATTGTCTCATATACTTCTCTTTTGTGTTCTGCGATGCCACCACCACCCACCACTTAAGAAACAATACACCCTTGAAACGATTGTCTGTCTGTCCATGGAAAAGGAACGATTCATCCTCTCAAATGTTTCGTTTGGATGCCGGGCTGAATGACGATGAAATATTTCCAAATTACTTTGGTCCACTGTAGGCTTGGTGGTGGTGATGATGGTCGGGGCATCCTCCGTCATGACTAATCCTTCTATTCAACGTAGCATTGTTTTTCATTTCATCTCATTCAATTATCTATCAAATAATAAAGGGGAATAAAAAAATGTTTCATAAAAAATTTCAACAGCCAGCGCAAGCCACAATGCCATACAACCTGGCGTGATGATGGTGATCATGTAGGTATTTACTGTGCTTCAATGTAATTAGTTATTCCAGTCGTGCCACAGACAGGTAGATTTTTTTGTTCTGCATTGTATAAACCCTGATCCATACTTCTATATGCACCTTGTGTGTATTATGATGTATGCCATGTTATTTTTCATTGTGACGCTGATTATGATGATGTAATATCACCCGAATGCTGGCATCAATGACGTTTTACAAATTAATCGAAATAAAACCCGTGTTACATCGAGGTGCAAGGGTGCACTCTCTGGCAATATGTCTGTCAGTAGTACTAGGAATGAAAATAATGACATCATTTTCCATGTGCTTGACCACTCATCTGCGTTTATAGCTTATCCTGGATATTTACGCAGAGTGACGGTATTTCCATTGTCACGTTATTAAATGACACACTGACACTGCTCAGGTGTTGGTTACGTCGTCCATTCTGTTGAATATGAGTCTACCCTATCGACGTGTACGTACGTGTAGGCATACACACATATTGTTTAAAAGCATGTTTGAGGCCGCACCTGATGACGGCGACAGCCTAAAACTTCACGTCTTTGTGGTCGGCATTGTTGGTCCTCCTTCGTCTACTCTATTTATACATGCAATGCAACATCAACTACATACTACTACTACTATCATCATCACACAGTAACAACAACAGCAACAATGAGTGCTTTCATTCATCATTGTTGTCAATACAAAAAAGAATGATTTTCTAATGATCTCCATTATTGCTATTATTATATTATATGGTTGGTAGTGTGGAACAAAATTTACTGGTGGAGTGGAAGAGTGTAGAACATCTTGTGACAATGGGAAAAATGATTGTTGTGATTCTGTAAAGCTAATTTCTTTTCAGGCTACACATAAATATCATTCCATCTCACTACTACAACAACGACTAATAGTTTTTAGCTTTGTAGTAGTACTTACCTCGGTGCCTACGCTCGTTGGTTGGTGCATATTTTTTTGCGTTGTAATTTTGTACCAGTGACTGAATGACCTAAACTCTTAATTCTTGTGTGCCTGTGAGCAGCACTACATGTTTTGTCTACTCAAACGACGATGAAAGTACATTTGACATGTGTATATGACATGATTGACAATGGGGATGCAATCATCTTATCGACAAATCAACGAAAAAAATTATATGAAATATAGTGTGTGGTGGTGGTGTGTGTAAGGGAGTATCACTGCATTTTTATTTATACATTACTCCTCTGATTCCCTGATGAATAATAACGTGGTAATCTTTTTGCTGTCGTCATCCTGATCACGTACAAGGAGTATCATGTACAACGATAATGGCAATAATGATGAGTGCTACCTCGTCACCCTGCCCTACCCTCCCAATTCTATTTTTCCACGGACACCTCATTACACTTGCACTTATAAATATTTAATAATGAGCCATATGCCTACCGAAAACACTTCATTTATGGCTAATTTTATCTAAACATTGTTTCTAATAATATATTTTAATTTTTTTTCAGCTCTACTAAATAAGTCACTACTACCATTATGGATAGTTGCCGTTGGAGTAGTTGTTGTTCTACCAAATGTAAGTGAAGGAAATATTTTTGTACTTCTTTTTTCATTTTATCTTGTAGCTACTTATGACCTAACCAATTTAAACTTCTTTTCTACAAGCATAAATTAATTACGCATCTCGGTAACCAAACTCACATAATATTACGGCCTACACACATTTTTTTACAATTTTGTTCAAAAGGGCATTGGAATGCAGCAGCAACTTATTCATGTATGTTTAGCATAAAATATATGTTCTTTTGGATAATAACAAGTCCCATGGATATTTACCCTGATAGGATGATGGCAATGGAGATAATAACTCTATTCTGTGAAAAGGTTGGGTCACTTTCATCGACAGTCGATATATTTACGTCAAGCCCCAATATGACATTTTATTCGATTCATCATTCTACTACATCGTCGTTTGAGACAATGACGCACTTGTCTACAAAATCGTCTTTAAATTTAAAAAAAATGTCATCCGAGTCACAGTCCCACCAAGACAAATCGTTGGAATCTATTTGGAAATAGGGAAATGTTCATCGTTCATCACCTAGACATGATCTAGTAACATCTGGTTCCAAATCGAGCGTTTACACGTACGTATTATATTGCCTATGTTACCACATTTTAACTGCCAACGCATACTTTTTTTCTGTCTAACTAGACCTCTAGGGTCGGTTGCCGTCGCAAACGAGGACCATCGCAAAACGTTTCGTTTTTTTCGTGGTGGTGACTATACTTTTTTTTAGTAGGGCTAGCCTTATATAGACAAATAAGTGTGGTCGTTGTTTGCTGTCGTTGTCCTATAACGATAACCAAAAGATTGAATAATATTCACTGCAGCTGGTATTTATTATCATAATGTAGTACTTGTGTGTTGAAAGGAAGAAGACAAAAATATGTACATTTTGCATTGAAATATATAAGCGCTTGCTAATGTGATGGCACCACCGTCTTGAAACAATGCAACAACCCCGTGTGTGTTGGTGTGGTACTTTATATTAATTTCATCGCGGTTTCTAGAATTTTGTTTCTGCATTTAGATGATGTGCCTACAGAGAAGGAGGAGGAGGAATAAGTAAATACTTGACGAGCAGAAATTATTATACGAACGTTTACCCCTTTACCAAAACTCCTTTTATTTAACGCCAGTGAATACAACAGATTAACTAAACAAACAAATATGTAGATTCTTCCATCATCATCATCATCATATTGTTCTTTTTTTTCACTCTTCTCTTCTTCGTCTTAAAAGAGAGCAACAAAAATGCAACTTGCTTATGGATGAATTTCTTGAGTAGTTAACCTCGAATGTTGGCGATGGTAGGGGTAGTATTGGTGGAGCACTTTCGGCAAGCTCGAGTAAAATTGAAATGAGTGAGTGCGTATTTAGCATTTTACCTACTTGTATGCTACGTAACAAGTTGCGTGGGCTGATGGGATGATGATGATGATGATGACGATGATGATGATAAGCGATAAATATTTTAATGCTTCTCGTCTCTTGAAAAAAGAATAAATAAGTATAGCGAAACAAGAAGGAATTGAGTTGTATGTGTGTGTGTGTGGTGGTGTTGGGTAGGTTGAAGTGGAATGGAGCCCTTTCACTTTTTTCACGATGATCATGATGATGTGTGCTTCACGTTTTTCTCAGCGCTGCGCGCTTCACTATTTCTATATATATTATTACTTCCAACAATAGGACTTGCTTAGCCTTTTGTACACGCGTATATCTCACACTACACATCTCTCTCTCTCTCTCTGTCTACTGAGAGACGATGGGATGAATAAAGGGGCTCAACAAGAAAGGATGCTGTATTGTTCTACTAACGCTGCTGATGCTAATACGTGGCAAAAACGCCGCACCATAGCCGTCGTCGTCGTAACAATTTTATTCCATTTTATTTATTTATTTAAACGGGCACTTTGCTCTTTCTTGTGTACATCGACTACGCCAATATTGTGTTTTCTGCATGCATACCTAATACGTTTCGAGATTGCATCATCATCATATCCACCACATCCCTGCGTTTGCATGCAAGGCTCCTCGCCGTAGTAGTAGTAATAACAATAACAACAGCAAAAAGCTAGTTTACCTCCTTAGAAGAGCAGGGCTATCTCTCTAAATAGAAATCTACTTTGTTGTGTGTACTTGCGGAGGAGTAGGAGGAGGTTTGAGCGATGTGATTTGTCTGTCTGTAGATTTTTTTGCATACACGCAAAATGGCTGCAAATATGTACCATTTTGATGATAACATGATTATTACAATTTACAATGATGAAGAAGAGAGGAAGCAGAGAGAGGGGAAAAGCAAGAAATGGAGGATAACCCATCATCATCATCATCGTCGTGGCATATGTGCGAGAAATATGTAATATTATTATGTATATATACAAAATAGCAATATAGTTGTATAACATAGTGTTGTGTAGCAATTGCTCGATGCTCGTCGTGCATTTGGGCAGAGAGCAGAGCTGAGGAACATAGAAAATAGATTGGTAAAGGAACAAGTTTTTGGTTTGATAGGTACCTGACAAACAAAGATTTCTATATAATGTTTTAAAATGCGTGGTGGTGTGTGTGTACTGTTGTGTACAGTTGAGGAGAAGAATGATGATAATGATGATGATGATGATGACGATATAATATTGTTTTATGAAGAAGATTAGCCGAGACATTCAGCAGCGTTACTAGAGAAGAGCAGCAGGATGAGATTAATATTTTTAAAAAGAGAACCCAAGTCAGTAGCCGTCCGTCTGTGTGTGTTTGTGTGTGTGGAAGAAAAGCAGATCTTTCTGCAACGAAAATAATAGCAAAAGATGGGAAGGAAAAAGCGAAAAAGAAAAAAAGAAGGAACGTACATGTACTTAAGTAACTATTTTCTAATGTAAATGTAATGAAAGAGTATATTATGGTTTATGATGATACGGTCTACGGTATTATTATTATATTAAAATGATGTTATGCATGAAACACGAGGAGATCTGGTGAGGAGTTATAGTTAGCAGAGGGGCAGTACACGGTACGATTCAGATTTTTTTTAGCAGCAAGAAAAATGGCAGATATGCAAAAGCGTGCATACCTAATCATATGGATAAATGCAATGCTTGGAGGAGTGTAATAGTAATATTAAATATTATTACGGCGAAAACTGAACATCATCAAATGTGCATGACCATTTTGTGTGTTAACGTACTGTGTGTATATTATCTGACAAGAAAAATTCCGCAAAAATGATGATGCACGGCAAGTGTAAATACTACTCAGGAATTTTGACTACGCTCACACAAAACTCGAAATAAATAAATGGTGGAATTGTTTGTTGCTCACTTTTTTCTCCTTTTTGCAAAAATAAAGTTATGCATATGTACGTATGTATGTGTATATATATCTTTACTAATATCATCAAGTGTAGTTGTTTTTCCCGTGCTGCCTAAATCTTGATGAATAAATAAGCTCACTGGTGGAGGAGCTCGTATTACTGCGAATTTTATATAATATTGTACACTATTATTGTTGAAAGTAATCTTAATGCTATGTGATACCATTATTATTGCGTAAAATGTAGTGCGGCTTTTGGATGAATAATAATTAGCTGACGAGGTAGTTGTGTTGATGACGATCATCATCATGATAATACTTTACTCTCTGCGTAGGTATATATTTTAGGGTATTTTTTTAAATATTTTTTCCTAGGCGACTCCAAGAAACCTTAGATTCTTGTGTAAGTGTTATTGGTTGCCGAAAACAAAGTGGGACTGATGAGTTGGCTATGTGTGTATGCCGACGTAAATAAATGAAAGGACTCTGCCATTATTATGTGTAATAAGTATTGACGAGAGAATGAACGAACTATCCAAGCTTTTTTAAAATTTAAAAGGAGTAACACGAGGAATTAATGAAATCAAGCTAGTTTTTTTATGCGTCAGCGTTTGACCATCTGTCCCAAGTAACAAAAGAGACTGACTTTGAGGAAGATAAAGGGATGTGATAAAGTCTTACGTTGTATGCCATGTTCCTTGATGAATACTATGCTCTGTACTACGTACCACTTTATAGATTATCTGGCATGTGTGTATTTGTATATGTGTATACCTTGGGGAGACTGAGGGAGTACACGTAAATGTCATATGACTCATGACTCTTAAATTTCCTCCCGGTTTAAAAACCCTGTCAGTGTAGGGCATGACTGTTCTGCGTAGGAGTAGCCTAATTTTGCGAGATTTGAAAAATTACGCAGTTTTTAATTAGAGTAGGAACAGGACAGGCGTTATACGTTCAGAGCACTGAAGTAACGTTCTATATAGTGATTAACGACAGCACATATGGACTCCGGCCTGAATCATATTTTAGCATTTCAAGTTTACGAGAACGTGGAATTCTGGTGAATTGCTCGACAACAAAATAAAACAAAAACTACAAACAGGGAAGTTCTATTTATTGACAAAAGGGACGTTGTCCGCCATCTAAACAAAATGTCAAGAATATATATACATGTAGAGAGAGAGTGTGTGCCTCTGTATAGTCTTGATTAATAAATGTGTTGCATTCGTTGCATAAACGCTGGCAGGTTGCATTTTCTTTAAAAAAAATCATTTCGTTGACATTGTATTTTTGTTAGATTGCATTCTACCGCACGATATACATACATTTTATGTGCACCCTGAATAATACAGTACAATATTAAGTGTGCATATATACGGCCTATGTAGCACTTGTTTTTTTATATCCTCAAGCAAAATTTTATTTATAGGGCATTTCTTCTATTACTACTGTAAAATGTCATGGCTTGACATGTAATCACCATAATAACCAGAAAATATTATGCTGCCATGACCATCATCAGTATTATTACTGTCTGTTACTGTGTGCTAGCTGATCCCCCTCCTCGCCATCAACAAAATCACCAGTACGCGATTCTTTTCTGTTGTGTCTCCGTGCATCTGACCAACTTTGATCAGAGAGAGCTTTAGTCGTTAGAAGAAAAAAAAACAAAAATCAATCATGAGGATGATTACTGTTCACTCACTCACAACTACTGTCTATCTATTACTTTGTTTTGGCGTTTTTCTTTCATTAGACTCTGATGATATGATATAGAAGTTTTTTTTAACAAAGTAAAATCTACCTACCAACCCATACGTGTGTTTTTCAAAGGTGATGTATTACGTCGTTTTTTGTAGCATTTTGGCTTGTGCTGCAAGAGCTGCTGTTGTTGAAGGACTAGGACAGCTTAAAAGAGTGATATAAGATAGGCCCGCATAAACTTTATCAATGCCATTCTCAATCACCGCACCCTTTACTCCACACGACAATAATAATGCATACGGCCACTTGGCCATTGGTAAAACGTTAATTTTCCAATAATGCCTAATAATATTATTAGTTAGGTAAATAAACAGCAAATATAGTGATTGGGTTGATTTATTTAGGTAGGTAGGCTACGTTAGGAACACTATATCCATTACCCATCCCATCCCTCCATTATCATCATATGCGCGTTCTCCTTTTGTCGCTACCCAATTTATTAGCGGTAGCTGTAAGTCTCCTCCTGGTGTTTGTTTCGCTGCGCCTGGGCCGTGGACTGTCTCGTCTGCCTCCACCAGAAAATGGATATGTAAATGAGAGTGTAGAAGTACGCAGTAAATAGATAAGTGTATTACTTAACAGCTTTATTTCGCGTAGCTTAGTTTTCATAATTGGAATTGATTTCCTCATTCCTCTTTCTGATAATTCCTTTTTTGTCTTTTGATGTGATGTCCTTTTTGTGTAATAAATTACCTGGTGCACTTATAGTTGCGTGTTACGTGTCTCCGTAGTACTTCTCAGCAAGACGACAGAGGTAGAACAGCTAGGCGCTTTTAGGACACATTTATTTTTTTTATTCTGAGCTGGCTTTGATTGCAGTTGTATTGACGACGTTACGTTGAAGGGGGAGAGATGAGAGAGAGAGAGAGAGGGCCATATTTGGAACTCGGTTACTCACGCCATCAACGCCACCATCCCATCATCGCCGTGCAACGTTCTTCACACATGGTCGTTACCGATTATTCATGGTCCCAATGTATCTATGTTGCTGTTGCGCTGTACCACTCATTTTCTCCACGAAAGCTTGCAAACTACTCTGGGTGCATTCGTATTAAAAATTCCTGTATTACACGTTGACGAGGACAAGTTATTTGATACATTTTGCAATTACGATATTATGATGGGATCCGACAAGGTGGAATTTGATTTTGGACGGTGGATAAATACCTTCACATGAGGCTGTTTCTACTTAACTTGTCGTGAGGTGGCTTAGTCACTGTTGTAGTGTCGTTGTTCTCGCGTAGTGGCAGTTGCGGCATCAACAGAGTATGATGATGACAAAATTGTGCAGACTAGAAATATTTATTATAGCTTTCGATTGTTTACCTCTTACGTGTTTTTGCAACGATAATTTTGCAAGAAAAAAACATACTGACAGGAATGAGATAATCGTTTTTCATAAACTTTGATTAGCAACAGACCAAAAGGCATTAAATTTTTGGAAGACTCCAAAAAGCGTCGTTGTCAAAACAAAAAAATGTGTAGTATAAATAATGAAACGTATGTAAGGATTCGTAAATGTGGCCGCGTGGGTGCAATGGCCGAAAAAAAGTGGCGATGCCGTGCTTTTTTACAGACAGACACAACCAGTGGTGGTGGCGGTGATGGTGATGATGATACAGGACAGGAGGTAGCTGTTGTAATAATAACGATAATAGTAAAAGTGTTTCAATTAAAAATGTCTTAAAAAACAAGACTGGTCCAACTTGCGAGAAGTTGTAATATTGGGATACGTCTTGTCCACTTGAATCCGCATCGTCCGTCACATTGTTTTCTTAAAGGGCAACAGCAGGAGGTGTTTTTTTGGATTTTGTACTTCATGTTAAATAAATATGAGAACAAAAAACAATCAAGTTCATTTTTCCTATGCAGTTTTTAATATGACTGTGCAAATCTCGACAAATTTTTCCTCTCCTGTTGCCTGTCCCTCTGATAAATATACGTTATTGTACTGTTATAGGGATTAAAGAATGGGGGAAAAATAATGTATTAATTTTGCATGCACACGTAATTCTATGCAAAAAAATCTCACAATCATCATCGCCGTTCTCACACTGTGTAATTATCTAATTAACGGTGCGGTGTGGCGCAGTGGTGGTTTGGTTAGTGTTGGTGGTGACTGCGGTGTGTTGTTCACACAAGCTGAAACGCAAACATTATTTTTCAAAGAAAAGTCATCGTTTGTTAAATGACACATCACCAGAATAAATGTGTGACAGTGTTGTAGGCTTGGCTGGTTTTTTCGAGTAACAGGCGGTATTTGCAAGTCTGCACCTATTGTTGTATTGGAAGCTAAAAGGAGCATTTACACTACTACTCGCTTCATGATATCACACTTTAAATCTCTCTACCTCTTTTAACGGCTCACTTTGCAGTAGTTTAGGTGTGTTCTAATGCAATGCAAATAATATGCGTGTTGACAAAACCCAGAAGTCAAACGAGGCAGTAGGTGCCTATGGAAGTGCCCGATTAACGGAGCTATCTTGTTGTTTCTACTTGTACAGGTACATTTACTTGGCAAAAAGTACGTAAATCTTAAAAGTATGGAAAGATGCAACGCAACAGTGTTTTTACGTATTTACGTAATTAATTTGTCGGCCATTTTGGTCTAAAATTGCACCACCCCTTCCAAACAAATAGAACGCTTCATCAGCGGCTGCACAACGAAGCTTTGCAAATATTTATCCTTTTTGCAACACCAACTCGCACCTCAACTCTTCAACTCCCTCCATGTCTACCTGCACTCTTTCTTGTTTTTTTGTCCGCTAAATGGCTACCACTTAAAAGTGGCTCGCTTACTAACACGTTTCTTTTTCTGTTTGCCTTTTTAATTCGAAACACATGCCATTTTTTCCCTCTGTCTCTCTCTCTCTCGGCCTCCCCAAGGTATCTCCTTACTTCAGTTACGTCACTGTGTTTTCCCTTATTTGTAAATAATTGTAATAACTCTTTGGCAAACTAACCACCAACATATTTACAGCCGAATGAATTGTCAATAATGCTGTTTGTATCAGAAAGACTTATTATCAGCAAGGGTAGTATAGTGAGTAGGGACACGCACAAAATGACTATAAAAACCACAAAACAGCCCGTTTTTAACATTCTTTTCACAAAAAGTGCATTAGTTACACTTGTAGAGTATCGAAAATAATCTGTCAGTCATTATTTTATTATGGTACTATCACATTACTCCATATTCAAATTATTCGGTCACTCAAAGTCTCCCAAGTTAAACGACGTACAACTATCCACATAGCAGTCCCACAGTTACTGGTAATCAATCCTGTAGCTCACTTTTACAAAGAATGTGCCAACTGTCGCCATTACCTGTTGCCATAACCGTATCATTTATGTACGCAATGGAACTTTTGAATTGTCTGCAAATGGTCACGAAAACATAAAAAGCTTTCTTTTCCTTCATCAGTTATAGAGTACAAAGAGTTGTACACATTAACCACCTAAATTTGTTTTACACAAAATGTAAAAAAGTAAAATATATAACCTTAAAAACATTTTTATCCCTTTAAATGCATTTTTTTTCTTAGAAAAAAAACAATACCCACAGTTTTGTTCTGGTGACGTGTTAATTTTTTATATTCCTTTACATTACTACACACACGTGGTACTTCTACTACTACTGCTACTACTATTATGCTCTTACCTAATGGTGACATTGCTGTTGGAAAACTATAGAAAAAGTAGGCGCTAGCTCCTATACAAATCGTCGTGGTTTTTTTGTCTACGACAGCAGCAGCAGCGCTCTAACCATCACCGCATGTACACCTGCAGTTTTTCTAGTGCCTATTACTGTTATTCTCCCAAGATGTACATTCCTTCATCATTCGCTTCGTCTGCCCTTTAAAAAGTTACACATTATTCGAAACAAGAACGACGACGCCAGTATGTTTTCAACATCGTTTTCATGTTTGATGTTTTCTGGCTACAACAAGGATAATAATTGTATGTATGTTTTCAAACGCTTCGCGTTACAATTCTTGCCTCTCGTCCAATGTGACCATTGACCGCGATTATCATAATATTTTCGTATGCATCCCTAGTCAGAAAAAAAACAAGTGCTCCCATGTAAATAAAAGCAACATCAGGCGTACTACATAGCTACCATATTACTCTTTACATCTCTGTGTGTACCACGACTACTTCCAATTTGTTGGTTACCAGGGTACTTAAGTTTTTCTAGTTGCCTACGTTACATAATTACAAGATATTTGTCCATTGTGCAGCATAAAAAAGCATCCCTGTTTCTCTTTTGGGTTTAAGGGATTGTTGAACGAGAGGAAAGATTTTTCATCCTTTTTTTCGTTTGCCATAAAATATTGGTTCATTTCATTGGCAAAAAAACACGCTGTGTGGAGAAGTAGCTGGGGTTACTAATTCAGCTAGTTAGTAAGAGGAGATGTACACCTATCATTACATATTCTTCTGTTGTTGCTCTCTCCCCCTCCCATAATGAGTTTTGCATACCATTATGGATTATGATGATTATTATTACAATAATGGCAAAAGTGGTTTTTTTAGAGCGAATGGTGGTGGTGAGTATAGACTCTGCAGTGTCAGCATGTTGGTCTCATCATTCCATTACAAATAAAATACTCCCAAGAAATTTTATGTGTAGCGGATTATCTGAAACTAATGCACTTCTCGAGCGCACAATCGTGAAGGCAGGGACGAATATTAGCACCAGGTACAAATTACATTTTAAAATATTGCATTTTAAATTACAATGTGAGTAATAACAATACGCCTCATGCATGTCTGCCTCTTGTATGCATTATGTGTGCAAATATACCCCCGTAATTGTGAGTACCAACTAATCAAAGTCTCCCCGGGATTTCGTCCAGAACGTCGTACTTTCAAAGGATGTACTTACAATGCCATAAAGTCGAAAATAGAGTGTAATGGCTGCACTGGTAAAATTTTATAATTGGCAATTTTTACTTTTTGCTCTGCTCTGTATTTTAGTACAAGCTATTTAAAAGGTAATAACAATGGTACGCGTCATCATCCTCTTGCAGCACTTCATTTGCTTCCCCGGCATCCCC
This sequence comes from Callyntrura sp. NNG-2020, assembly GCA_027744055.1. Lineage (NCBI taxonomy): Eukaryota > Metazoa > Arthropoda > Collembola > Entomobryomorpha > Paronellidae > Callyntrura > Callyntrura sp. NNG-2020. The sequence continues at coordinate 50,946 of JAHZNE010004639.1, read as the reverse complement.
CGGTACTCACATCATCCATCAGAATTAAAATCAGCGGGGAACATAAGCTCTCCTTAATTTTCTCTTTTCATATCTCTTGAGGCCATCCTCTAAGCCGGTAGAAAGATGATGATGATGATGATGTCGACGACGACGACGTTGAGGATAACGATACCGTCTCCGGTGAATACCACATTTTTGCCGCTGCTGCTGCTGCCATTGTAAATCCATTTTGCACAAAAAAAATCTGCACGCTTGTTGCCATTTTTATAGCAGCGCTTTATTAGTATGCCTATTATTTTTATGATTATTGCGACTTGGTGGATGGTAACGTACCGTTTTTTTCACTGTCGCTGTGTTTTGAGTTGTTCTTGCTGTTTTTGTTGCTATACATGCCTGTGTGTGAATGCCTGCTTTACGTCGTCAACCCGGTCGTCAACATAATATATTGTTATAATTACATGTTACTCTCCTGCCATTTTGCATTTTTCTAAAAAGAAAAGAAAGTGCAGTGCATAATAGGTACATACCGTACAACGACAACGCAACGGCGGGGCAAACAGGTACACGTAAAGGATCTGTACACATTACAAAGCCGTGTGGCGTTTGCCTACCTAACTACCCATGTTTGTTGCGATACTGTTTGTTATTATTATTGTTTTTTGTCGCGTTCTGTTACAGAAGAGTGCTTGATTGCATCACCAGCACCGTAGTAGTCGTTTCTTATACATTGTGTTGCCATGATTCAACGCTTCTCAAGAAGTTGGTAAAATATTAAGAGCTTTAACTTTCGCATCCCTTCTACGACGACGACGACGACTGAGCCGTTTGCACACACACATATTATTATTGTTATCGTCGTCAATACCGTCATGAGGTATTTTAACAGCGAAAATCAGCGTCTAATATAATAAAAGCATGACGACGACGGCACCACCATAAAGGTAAACCTTTTTAATGGTAATTATAGGAGGAATCGGATTGTTCGGCGTTTTGGCAGGCATTTCTTTTCTGTGGAAGCATTGCATTTTTGAAACCATGGAATTCGCTCCTGCTATTACCACTGCGCTAAAAAAATTAAGAAGGTAAAGTTTTCGACTAAAATCAACAGTTGTTTTTCTTAGTCGGCTTTATCCACCTCTACGCCTCCCATCAAAATAAGGATGGTGGCGGCGGTGGTGGTGATATGGTCGGGATGATAATAATGATGGCGGGTTGGTAAAAAACGGAGTGCTAAAATCGTACGTCTTCTTCGAGTTACCAAAATCACTGGTTGTACTTAAGCATTCATCCAGTCGTTGTCAGACCTTGAATCCAACTTTAAAAAGTCATTGTCATTTCGTTGTTTAAATGTATATGAATTGTAATAATGGATGGGGAATGTACAAAAGGGTTGTTTTTCTTGGCGGAATATTTATTTTTTGTTTCGTAACCGGTCGTAAAAGCTGTGAGTAGTAGAGGAATGTGAAAAGTAGTGTAAAAACGAAAGTGAAGTAAAACAGAAAATTAGGGAGGAAACGTTCTGTCATTTAGGTAAAGCTATAAACCTGGGATGGAATTGCAGGAGTCGGTGTGTGTAGTCAACGAACGAAAATAAACAATCAAGAGGAATTTTCCAAAAATGAGGAGGTAGCGAGTACAATAACGAGTGAAGATTATCTATCATGAAAATGGTAATGACCAGGATTAGCGCGAAACCAGTAGCGGCAGGTTGGAGACCTTATGAATTCTGAGGAATTCAAACAGAAAAAGTGTATTTTGGAATTTAGATCCTGGGCTGGAAATAATAATAGCCAAATTGGATTTTCTCATTTCAAACTAAACTGCATCGGCTGCCAATGGTAGTGGTGATGATGATGATGATGATGATGACGACGATGATGATGATGGCGGCAAATCCATCATCATTGAAAGATGAATTGTTTAAAATTTTGCATGCTGCTACTTTGAAAATTTAACAAGCCATCATTGTTACATTGTAAAACGTGCTGTGTCGTGTCTCAAAGACAAAATCGGTAATTTTCATTCCGTCCGAGATATGTTATTTTACCTTTCCTTTCAGTCAAAAACAACGCCATTACCAACAATAAAAAAATAGCAATCTGGAGAATTGCGAACGGGGAATGAGTAAAAATGTGTACAACAATAAAGTGCTTGTGACATGGACAGGAAGAAATATCGCATATAATTATATTTTTTTTTATTACAGTCGTGTTATGACGACGATTGGTATAATTGATCTTTTATTCTTAATGTGCATTCATATTACTCAATACAGACAACTTCAGTCACCACTCTCCATAATGCATAGTTCCTTAGCAGTAGTTATTATCATGCCGCAACGACGTTACATATTGTTAATTAGTCACACCGATGAAATACAATAACATTGCCAAATTATAGTATGCCAAGTACAGTCGAAAATAAGGATGAAGTCAACTGAAAGAAGGAGAGGGAGACAAAAGCAAAGTTTGATGTAAAAATGGCATCTCCCGAGAGTGTCATATTTTACCTACTGAAAATTCTAAAAGACCTTTTACTTCCAACATTTTTTTTCCTATTTGATTTACAATAAAAAATATACATTTTTCTCTCCCAAATCAAACCTCCTTCATCACGACGCGACCGTCCAAAATTGCATTATAATTAAGCAAGTTCGTAGTTCGATTCACGTACATAATTTCGTATTTGTTTATTTTTTGTGCTCGTTCTCTGTTCCAATAATTGCGTTGTGCTGGTTTTGCTGTGGTGTCGTCGTAGACAAGAGGGTACACGATGGAAGAAAATTTCTGAAAAACCTACCACCACCACTACCTTTTTGCCATAATTTGTAAGGAAGAAGGGAACAGCGCAATTTTCGCACATCGTCATCTTCCTTAATTAGTTGCCAATTCAATCCAGTCGGACGTTTTTTTTATAATTATGACTGATAACATGCATGACTATATGACAATCCCCATTGCCGTGGCTCTTTTGCTTTTAGCATCCTTCACATCCGTGTCCTATCTTTCTTTTCAGGTGAGTCAGCATTAGAGAAGAGGTGTAGTTGGAGTGGTAAGGGGAAGAAATGTGTGAGAAAACTTGAATGCCTGCTTGCATGCACATACACATGTCATGCACCCGAATGTTTTCTTATTGAACATTTCTTCGTATGATTACTTAATTAGCGCGATAGAGAGCTGATAGAGAATAACACCATCGTCTTCGTATCAGGTTACGAGGATTTTTTTCGTACCCCAACTACATTAGTAGGTTTTCTTCTGATAATTTTCGTGGTGCTGGTGTTCCGATTGATTGGACCGAGTCATGCAATCTAACGAAGAGTGAATGAAAATGCTTCACAATATCAACAGCAATGTGGTGGTACGTAAGGTTTAATGAATGAAACGATACCAGAAGAGAAACGACGACGTTTGTTGTTGTTGCTTTGTGGCTGGTTGCCAATTTGTCAAGCCGAGAAGTGAGCTAAAACAAAGTTGTTGAGTATATTTTTTTATCTCGTTTTTCAATATTTTTGTAGGGCTCGTCATGAAATTTCATTAATGACTCGGCTTTTATAACATCATGAACCTATGAATACACTTTTTTGGTAAATCTTGGAGAGAACATATATTTTTCTGGTTACAAACACAAACAACCTCACCACTCATCAGCCTGCAACAGTATCAGGCGGGCTTGTGCTCAAGAGAAAAAATGCACGTAAATTAAGAGGGTTTTAAGACGGTAGATAACGGCGTTCCATTATAATTCCCCCTATCCATCATTAAACTACGAAAAGGGATTTTATAATAACTGTTATCACTGTATTGGATTAGGCCAGGTTTCTTGAAAAGACTGTCATCACAATACGTCCGAAGCAATAATTACAATGGAATAACCGTTCATTCCATTAACCGCTGATTAATAAACACCTCGGCGAGTAGCCTCCCGATTAAATCGTCTACCACGAAATAAATAGTAACAATAGGCAGACGGACATCTCCATTCAGTAGTAATTACCCGTCATTGAAATTTGAAATCCCATCGTGCTCGCCTCTGACTTCCTATCTTGCTATATATGTACCATATTTCTTCAGTCCGTCAGTTGACGTCTTACTCCTTTATTCCATGCGGCATATTTGGTCACTGACTTTTCCCGAGGGGAGACGTAAAATAAGATGACATTGTAACGGACTACCCGACATAATTTTCTCGTGTAAAACAAATTCACCGGGAGTACTTATTTTTGTCTTGATGGACGTGCCTAAACTCACGGGACAAGTCTGTAAGCAGCTCAGCTCCTATTATTAGTTGAACATAACAGGACTCGACTTTTTTCTTCTTCTGGTATTAAATTGTCTGGCTATTTTCCCGTACGGCTGTGACGCCAGGCAGAGAGTTAAAAGTTTATGAAAAGATATTTAAAATAAGCCACCAACGTTTGAGAAAAATGGGGGGAAGATGAGCGATGATGGTGGTAAAGGTAGTAAATGACGTAGACAAATCCGTGTTGTCACTTTTTTTTTATTAAAAAGAGGGCTAAATAATAACGGTGGAATAAAAGTTAGGTAGCCAAATGGCCAAATAGGAACGAAGTCATGCTAATTTTGGTAGTATGTACGTATGTGGATAATACGTACCCATTCGTGCAGACACGTTCCTCCTTTTTACAACTTTTCGAGAAAAAAAAATCAAAAAATTAAGAACTGGGAACAAACCCACACCTCAAATTGAGTAATATGCGAACCCAAAAACAAACCAAGGTGGCACTTTTGTTTGGACGTGGGAAGCCGGACGGTAGGCCTTTCATTAAAAAAAATATTATAATATCATGGCAAACATGCAAACTCTCTGCTGCTGCTGCTGCTGATGCAGAGACCCTTGTGAAGTCCCCATTAATATTGCACAATGATTTTCCTTACACGAGCATGACGTGGTCGGTTGAAAACGTTAATGATTTCCGGCACGGGCAAAGATTAGTCTCTACGGAAGCACTAGAATTAGATCAAGTGTCCTCAACACAAGCATCACCGAACAACCTCATAAACCGTAAACCGTCCAGGGAAACACTCAATCAATTTACCCTTTGTTCGCAAAAAAAAGCTAAACAGTAATCTGCATTTTTAGCATAAAAACAACAAAATGATGAGGTCATTTTAAAAAATGTACACTTGTGCATTTAACAGGATTCTCCATGCTTAATGCGTGCACTACTACTACTACTACGGAGTCAACCTGCCTCCACAAAATCCACGTTTCACGTTTCTTTCTTACGTACACATTTTGCTCCCAGCATTTTGTTTTTGTAGCACTTCTCTCTCTTTACACAACAAGTGAAAAAAGTTAAATGACCAACAAAGTTAGGCAAAAGCGTTCAACGTTCTTTTGTAGAACACATCACATCATAACCATCATCATCATCGTCATGACATGATTGCATTGTTACTATTATTATTCTTACTACAACTACAACTACTACTTACTACAACCACCACTCGCTGCATTACGTACGACTACTCAAAATCTTGACAATATATGCTCACATCCATACATAATATTATAACCTTTCAGTATAGTTATATATAAAAAAAACAATGCAGCAGTTGTATTACATCCCTACATATTATACTGATTCTGAGAAAACCTTTACACCTTCTTATTTTTTGCTACCTACTTGACATGTTGCATACGCTCATACAACAGTACAAAAAACTAAAAAAAAACACTTTTTTGCATACAACTCTGTATACGTATTTTAATCATATTAAACCACTAACGTGTGTGCAGTGCACACACAACCCTCCTCCCTTGCTAGTGCGCGCTGCTGATAATGATAGTTAATATGGTATTAGCGAGACTATTATTTTTATGATTAAAAAATTTAATATACTTACTTACCTATAAGCGTTTTATCAAACAGTGCACATGCTACTATTATATTATTATAAACTATGTAGGCATGCATACTTTGGTTTTCGTAGGTACAGTTGATAAATCATTTTTTTGCGAAAAGGTCGACTCTCTATATCGCCTTTGCTTGTTTCAGTGTGAGGTGGCTGGCTGAAAAAAGTTGCGGCGGAATATAATGGTAAATATGGTAATGGTATGCACAGTGGATTGCATTCTAGCTGTACTCGACAGAAAGGCAGCACAGCGTCGTAAGGACGGCGCTCGTAATAAAAGTGATAGACGTACACGTATATGTATATGTATAGGCACATATAATAGATACATATGCACACACACACACACACACACGGTAACATTCCTTTTAAGGATGTTTGGGTCGATGAGATCTTTCTTTCTTGCTTTTAAAAAGTGAATCTAATATGAAAATCTCCCGAGTAAATCCCACTATAGAGAGAGGTATGCTGTGTAAAGAAGTGGAAAGATGGCCAATGTCATTTGTGGCTGTTCCTTGTCGCATTTTTGCCAGTTGACTAGTGCACAGAGTAAAAAAATATACACAAAAGAATTCAAAAATGCAAATAAAAATTGCAAGACGAGTCAGCAACGTCAATGTTAATATTAAGTGATACTACGTTTCACTGATGATAAGTGATTCAAAACGTACGACAGCTTTTTCCGAGATTAGGTACTTACGCTACATTCCCTTCCATTAAAAGATTTTGTCACTTATCAATACTTAACATCAGGCCATCATTTTCTCAGCATGGCAATAAAAGAGACACAAATAAGACGAAATGCACTTTGCTCTTGTTGAATTGGATAATTTTTTGGTATTTTAATTGCTTGTAAGTTTGTTTGCCTATTTACTTTGCACACTTTCCAATTTTAAATTTGAAACCTACGCAAGATTTCTGAGTCAGTTGGCCAAGCCATTCTGAATTTGATGGTGGGGACAGAGAGATGATGATGATGATGGTGATATGACGACGATGATGCTGCTGTCGCAGTTAGATCCTGCTTTGGTTTGTCACACGGTGACGGACAAATTAGCATACGAAAGTGCACCATTTTGAAGGGTTGTGTGTTGTCGTGTGTGAGTGGTTGTTGGTTTCTAAATGATATTACATATGCTAATAGGGGCCGCAATAGGGATTTCTTCAGAGGCGTGGGCGAGCCTTAACACAGATAAAAATGTTATTACGCCATGACAGACCTGCTGCCATAGAATAATAAGAGTAGAGAATACAACGAGAGAACAACGGTGGTTGTCTCTCAACAACAATACTCTTGTTTTGTATAGTCCTCTGCTCTCATTTCTCTCCTCTCTCGTCTCCCTCTAACTTGCTCGCCTGAATTTCATTCCAAATCCAATTGCTAATAGTATTATTATTCGTTTTGTGTTGGTTGGAGATGCAGTTGAGCGGTGGGACTTGGTTGGGGAGATGAAAATGCACCAGATTCAATAATAATCGCATATTATGAATGATAATGAAGATAATGGATGTGTGACGATGATGCGGCACAACGCAGCCTTCACATTTTGTTGGGTTGTTGAATCCCCTAGAACTACTACTACTATTACTACTACTACTTCATAAAATAAATTCTATGCTGTTTTTAGGGGAGTAGTGGGGGTAGGGTTGCCAAATCATCATTTTAGGACTATTATGGTACTTTAGAATAGACGCGGAGAGAGAGATGCTAATATCAGATTGAATGTGACGAAGCAAAATGGATAATTTAGTAAATACAAATGATGGTACGGTTTATCAATTTTATTTTAATGCGAGCATCGTGAGCATCAAAATCATACAAGAAAATTGGTTTTGAAAAAAATCATACAAAATGGAGCAGAGAGAGAGAGAGTATGTGTTTAAAAGGGAGAGAATTGCTAGGTTTATACGAAACCAATTATATAATTTGCATTATTGTTTTATACAGATTCTTACCCTGTATTTAAATTTGCCAAGTTGTGCCTTTGCAAGTTTTCTATTTTTTTGGTTAATGAAGACATATTATTGGCAAAGGGATACAATCTACAATTTCTAATCTTAGCAGTAACCTAGTTCGGTTCAGATTTGCTTTCATCTTCACCTGGCTGATCTGACAGAAGAATACTTTAATGACTACCCTACCCATAAATATAAATACACAGAGGCTGATGATTGATGGTACTTGAAAACGCTTGCTGTGCAACAACAAACGATGACAAAGCCCCACTACGCAGTGTTCCATTCCTTCAAAAAGAGTTCGTCACTCATTGGGTTGGTCACTACCTTGTTGCATGGCGACGGGGTGATCAGTATTTTTTTTCTTTTTCAAACTTCACGTCGTCTGAAGGCAGCGTTACATCACTGCTAAATGATGAAAATAAGCAAGAAAGATTGTTGTTTGGCTGCACTGATATTCGCATCGTCAACAGCAGACAAGCTGCTTTTGTGCGTTTTTTTTACTGTCACTTCCTTTTTTGGAAAGGAGTGCAATTGAATGTGGCAATATAATTACTGTAAAAACGTTCTAAAATCATAAAAGTTTAACTGCAACGTTTGTACAACCTTATTATTTATTGCAAATTTCGTATCCACCAAAATCGTGTCAATCGGGTTTTCCAATTGGGACACACTGATAAAGCCCACATTCTAACCTCAAGTTAGTCAGTCATCAAACAAAGAAGTGATACATTCGTCACCGGGTCACCTCCCTTCAGATGATGACGGATAGTGGTCGTCCGCAAAAAAAATACAATTTTTTTAGTATGTCATGTCCCTTTGAAAATTAAATATGCACACATCCACAAACACAGCGGCCTCATAGAAGGTTTACATTTAGATTGTATCACCCTCCCTGTACGTTTGTGGGACTCGGACGGAATCAAAAAACCCATTTATTGTAGCACATTCTAGGCTTCCTTCTTTTTACCACGTCAACTTGGTTTAATGCCATACAATTATGCGTGCTTATTTTACAACTGATAACTACGGATGCAACGGGTAGCCTTACAATGCAATACAATATATATGTCCATCCATCGCACTCCTTCAATACGTACCTCATTTGATTATGATTACCTATTCTTGATTCCTGAGTTTCGCGTCACCTCCGTCTATTTTATTCTTTTCTCTTGGTCTACTTTGACTCCCATTCCCATCATCAATATCATCATCATCCCGGCTTTCTTTAACCAAGAAAAAGGAAAAAGCGCACGTAATATGCCACCGCATTCAAAAACGAAGCCGTACGTTCAATTTTCCCATCATCTATTCCCCAACCGCAGCAAACAATGTAGAAATAGTATAATCTATTCCTCAGTACCAATAACTATTTTGATACTATTACATAAATAATCACGTAATATTATTGTACGTATGCACGTACCCATTCAAGTGCTCGAGCAGTACTGGCAAATCCGATGATGACGACGACGACGACGCGACGATGATGATGACGATGATGATGAGGGAACCGTTAGAAAATATTTTCATCCGCTTTTCTTCTCTACTTCCTTTGAGCGAGGTCATTTCATTTTTTATTCTAGATTCTTGTCCGCCAGTGGTCTCTATTATCGCCATTTGTACCTGCTACACATACACAGCATCCAATGACTGCAAACCTAAAAAAAATAGCATGTTCTCGTTTTGTTGCTCTTGTCGTCATCATTGCCATTGTCGTGCATATAACTATGCCATCGAAGGAAGAAAATTATGTCCACCATCATCATCCCTATCGTCAATTCAAACCTGACGAAGAATAAAAATTTAAAATGCAAAAGGTGTGATTTAGCTGTTGTGAATATGTGATAATAATAATATAATAATGATTATGATTATTATATACAAAGCAACTTATAATGGCGAGAGACAGCAAGTTTTTTCTTTTCTTCGTACGTACGCTGCCTTTCTTCTCCCTATTTTTCAAGCGTACCTCTCTCTGTAGGTAATAGTTAAGCCGAGAGCTGAGGCAGTAAAGCTGGATTTTTATTTTCAAAAAGAAAAAAAGTCTGTGTGAAATTTTAATGTGCACATCAAAACGTGAGTATGTACTTACTTTTCGTATTGAGTCTTATGTAAGTACCGGGTAAGCGAGGAATTTATTGCGTAAAAAGTATTACATTTTATATTATATAATCGAGATATGTTAGGTATCACTACTACTCCTACTACTACTACTACTACTACTACTACCACCAATATTAAGTTTTCTGCATACTTTAGTGTACGACCAGCGTTTGATTTGTCTTTTATTAACAGTATTAATTTTGAGCGCTTTCCATATATAGGTAGCTTTCATAAATCATAGGACGGTATATGAACAGGAGGAAATTCCCGAAATACCTTTTCCCATCAGACCAAACGTCTATGGGTGAATTTCACGATAATTTATTTACGGTGTGAACGACTTAAAATTGTAATGTTTGTTGGAACTTAATACGATTTTCGGATATATTCCTTCCGTGTTGACCCTATGGGATCAGTCGATTCATTGACTCTATCCACCAAATGCCAAAAACCAAAAATCTTGGTAGGGTACTACTGGACGTTCCGAAACAAAATTCTATATATCAGGTATGCTGGTCGTAAATATTAATAAGAGGTAAAAAATAATAATGAGAGGAATAGAAAGAAGGAACGGACGATAAAAAAAGGAGTCATAGAGTCACAGGCAACAGAGTAATCAGCACAATTCCCGTTAGTCCTATTGTTGCTCTGGTTGTTGTTGTTGTTGACGGGGAATTGGTGAAGGTGAAGTTCACGAAGAATACTATATAGCCACCAAGCCAGTAATCATATATGGGATACTGATATGCAAAATAGTAAGGGACTCTTCATAATAAGCTGTGTTGTACCAGGGTACCTGCATATAAAAATATCACACCGTCATTGTAACGACAGGCGTCATCGTTCTACTAATCCTTTTACATTTTTCGCGGAGTTTTGATCGGTAAGTCATTTCTGCATTGTGAATAGCAATTTTAAGAAGAAAAAAAGAATTGCCTCTTTCTCCCTCCCCATTATCATCATTACACGCTTTATTCTACATTTTTTTCACGTAATACTTCTTACGAGATATTGTAATTTTCGACAATGGGACAATGGGTTTTTGTGGTGGTTGTCGACGGTCTTACAAGAGGCCGTCTTTGAGTAGCAGAGTTTGTTTGGTTCCCATCGCAGATTTTAAACTAAACAGTCGCTGTCACACACAAACACAGCAATGCAGTTTTTTGACCACTTTTGTCCCTCAACAACTCGAGAGATGATTACCATGAGTGAGAGACAGACGACAATGGTACGCGTAAAAAAACTGTGTGTGTCTGCATGTGCCACGCATCTTCCTGTTCACTTGTTGCTTATCCCTTGGCATATTTATGTATCTTCCGCGTACCTCCGCATTCCTTCCTCTCAACTTGATCCTTCTTTCTTTCCCCTCCTCCTGTGTGACTGGCTGTTAACTTTTTGCTACTTTTCTTTCTTTGAAAAGAAGACGACGTAGCGGATCTTGGGGAAAAAGCTGATTAGTGACCATGGTTTTCATTTGACAGCGCACCGATATGATAATGCCTAGACTCGCAGATCCATTCATTTTTGTACACGCACACAATTTTTATACACCGCCATTATGTATTTACGTGGTAGCAACCAGCCAGCCACTGAACCAAACTTTATTTGAACACATCGCATAATTTTTAAATGCGTTGCCACGCAGTAGTGGTCAAATTATTGCTCAGAGCAAAAAAAGGCTAAAAACCAAAGTTTAAACTATTGCCTGTGTGTGAACACAATGGAGCACTCAATGAAATACACACAAAGTTGTGTTGCTCACTTAAATAGGTAACCATGCACAGTTAGTAGTCCCCCACCACAAAACACCTGCTACGATTAATTAACACTCGGACGAAGTATCTTTTGAGTGTCTACCTACCTATTGAACGCGTCCATTTCAACCTTAATAAATGACGCAATAATAAATACACACACATACACAAACACACAAGCCATTGTTCTCTTATCATCGTTACTGTTATGTGTGCTATGTAAGCAAGTTAATCAGATGAGCAACCGTTTCTATATCATCATCGAACGTTCTTTTTTAAACTTCTCAGATGTGTCTCAACTTCTTTACACTTTTTATCCCATTCATGTACATTTCTGTGAATAGACTCGAGATGGAATTATGATTCCCGTCTGAAATGGCTTGTGCTGCTCCGTATGCCCTATTGGATTCCATGATGATGATGATGATGGGGTACATGTACAATTTCAAACGAAGATTAATGAAAAAGCTGTTAGACGCTAATAATAATATTACATATTTTATTACATTGATAAAAGGAACTAACAGCAGCAGCAGCACCAGGCATTTTTCTATTCACACTCAGAAACCGCTGCTGCTGCTGCTTCATCACTTTGTTCGATTTGACAGCATCAAAGAGTTTTTCTCGTTTTTCACGAGGCATGAACCAGCCGCATGCAAAAATCAACGTACATTTTACCTACCGTTCGACAAGCTCAGCAATAGGAACAACAAAACGCTTCCCTGTTGTCAAGTCAACGACTAGTCTATCTCCAGTTTTTGCATGTTTTTGTCCGATTTCAAATTGAAGAAACACCAAGAGCACCAAATTAGTTGCCGACGTGCACCACTCTGTGAGTCGTGGAGACCGGGTCGGGTGATTGAAAAATTCCGTATCTTCCTCACCACCTTGTATCGTATCAGGATTACCCTCTATTAATGGATTCGGACGAGTTAGAATTGAACGGTGGTGGTGTGCTCTTCCCTGTTAGAGAGCCGGTGGTGAATAATTATTGAATAACGTTGTGGCGTTATTCGTCTCCCCGGAATTATTGATTGCCGGGCTGTCACTCATAATAATCAGCAGCGGCCTTACAATCCTTCACATTTTCTTCGTTTCTTGCAGCTACCTACCACCAGCACCTCTATCCCCATTCATGCTGGTGTAACTGACAAGTTGGTAGTTTATTTTCTTTTCACGCCAATAAAATGATTCTAGATGTCTTTAAAACAATCAGAATGCGAAAAAAGTAGTTTGCTGTTGTGCCGTTAATCCTCAGCTTGATGCTCATTACTGCCTCTCTTTTTTTCTTGTCCAAGTCTCAAATCTCAAATGGTCGACCGACTTGTTTTTTATTCACGCTTAGACAGCTAGGTAGTATAGTGGCGGCGGCAGGTATTAGGCACAGGTTTATCATTTTATTCATTGATTATTATTGTGCATGTGTCAGCTTTTTGCTGCCATGAATTTTCATTCATCATCATCAAACCAGCAGTCGTGGAGTTATTACGATGCCGTAGCTTTTCTCGCACTCTCGGCCTGCTTTACTTGCATTGAGTGGGGGTTTTCTCACTCACTCGAATACCATAGCAAAACATGGACTCAGAATGGCTTCTAGCCATTATGCCATGAAAAAAAAACAAATAGAGATTGATGTAAGAGCAGCATTGTTCAACATTGATTTTGAAGATGACACGAAGATGCAGCTGAGATGAGACTGATGATGACGATGATGATGATGAGCGGGATGGTAGCACGTGCAAGTTGAAGATTATATAACTAGTAATTTTTATTGTCTCTTTCTTGTTGTCAATTACGTTACACTGGCATTTTCTTAGGGATGGTAATTCAGGTAGAGGTAAACTGTGTAGTCTATTAATAAGAGGAGTAATTGTGCAAATAGTCAGGAACAATGCAGTCACCTTCACCTTTATTCTCTGTGGACGATGATATTGATGATTGCACCGTCAAAAATTTTTGTTGTTGCAAATGCTAATAATAGTAGAGGATGATACAGACGCGTAGAATGTGTTTTTTTCGACGGTTGTCGTTTTTCTTACGCTGTGCCAGAAAAAAGTATGTTGGATATATTTATGCGTCTTTTTTATTTTGCGTACACGACACACTCATTAAGAGATACTTGACTACAAAAAAACAACCCAAAAAGAAGAAACCCAAAAATCATTGAAATAAATCGCATAAAAATTCGCATAGTGTGGTGTGCGTGTGATAATAATTTGCGTATTTGATCACATCACTGATCACTATCTTATTAAGACGTTGAAATTAGCACCAGGGGATTCTTTATGTTGATAGCAAGCAACTTGCATTATTTGAAAACAAGCGTACGGTATTCGTAACCAGAGTAGCACACTTCTCTAGACAACTGGCAATATTTAATTGTGTGACATTGTTCTATTCATAGACCAATGCTGTTTGCCATTTTGCATCTTATTATAAACAACATAAAAAATATGACTAGCATCCCACGGGAGATTTTATTGGTCGTAGGCAGCTGCAGGTAGATAGGGGTGCATTCTCAAGCAGGTAGGACGTACCTACCTGTTAATTGAAAATAATTTCAATAATTTTACCTGACCTGTTCACGTTGTTACCTGTTGCATTTTTTCTCGTTGTCTATTTTACAAATGTAATCATCATCATCATCATCTTTCCTGAGTTTCTTCCATTTTTTGCCATCTTTTCTTAAACTTGAAGGAACATGAGAGTCAGTTTCATGGCCAAAGCAATTCTCCACTTTACGGAAATTCGAACCGCCATAGAGTGCTGTATCGCTATTTTACCTCTCCCTCTCTCTCTATCTCTCTTTCTGCCTCTCTGAAATATGAAAGCAGACAAAAAATCTCCCTGCACGAACAGATCCAAGCGCAAACGCCCTATTCAGTCATCGTCATCATCCATCAAGCGAGTAAGTTGCTCTCGTGTAAGAATATCCCATGATCAACTGCTCCATTGTTTGTGATCAACATACAAAGTAAATTTTTGTCGCACTTCATAATTATTATTATTCTCTTCTTGTCAATACTCAATACACATGTTACTTTTAATTTTTCTTCTTCGTCCCATTCATCCTCACCATTTAAAGTGCTATCGCCGCACAACAGACATGGAACGTTGATGATGATGATAATGATGATTGTGTTGACGGGTGGACAAAAGGAGACAAACACAAAAATCCTCATACATGTGCGGCGTGCATTTGTGTGTGTGTGAAGAATATTTGAAGTACCTTTTTATAAACAAATGCGGCATTATGTGTATTATTGTAGTGCTAATACAAAAACACATGTCACTTCATCGTCATCGTTGCCGTCATCTTTATGATCATTAAGATCCCGAGATAATAACCATGTTGGTGGAGGTGCTTACGTCTAAATTAACATCACGCAAAAATGCGTGATCATGACATTCCTTCCATCATCTTTTTATAAGCGACATATTTTTTTATAAACATACATACACGGGTGCCTACCTTGCATTTTACACTTTGCATCCAGCCTGTATTAATCGGCTAATATATTATCTGTCCAGTTTCATTTTTCATTTATTGCATTCCAACCACCAAGTCGTTTCATCGTTGCCAACTAAATTAATTAATCTAGTAAACAGGATGTTATTTTGCGTGCTCACAGCGGGATCACTTATTGCTGTTTAGAACAGATCTTCAAAATAAATCAAAAACACAGAGGCCCAAGCCTGGGTACATATTATATGCAGCAGAGGGGAACTCGAAACAACGTTTTGTAAATGGAAAAGTAATTGGGAACATTTTTACAATTTTCTTCATAATAATATATAAAAATGCTGTCTAATTTTTATTAATTTGCTGCTGAGTAGCTAATTAGCAAGGGTCTCCTTGCATGATGATGATGGCCTATGTGCAATGTAGTCATCTAGGTACTCCTTATGAATTCTTAATGAACACTGCGCGCAGGCACAAATCGCCTTGCTGCTGAATGTTCGTAATATCTTCTCTGCGTGTCATTGCATTTTAGAGCTTTTTTTATTTTAAATTTCGTTTGTAAATGTTTATTGTTTAAATATCTGTAAAAGTATTCACAAAAAAATGTTTTATAGTTAAAATAAATAAACACATAAATGCGAACGAGGAACACTTTAAAATGTCACTTTGGCACTGACGTGGTGGTAGTGACATTCGTAAATCGGAATGTTAATAAGTGATTAAGTTGTAATCACGTCCTCAGTTTGGATGCATTCCTGTGGAGATAATAATAGATCGTGAAACTGTAATAAAAATTAAAATACTCTTTCCCCCCTCTTTTTGTGTGTTTTGAGAAAAATGGTGTTTTTGCTGATCCAAGAATAAGTGCAAATAAAACACTCCTGACAATGAGCACAATTATAATCGTCATTATTATCACTGCTACAATCGGTTATTTTCTATTTTTTATTGACACGTTTCCTCTCTGTCCCTGTACACTTGTCAGTCGGTTAGAAGAGAAAGATGTACAGGACCATGAGGATGATGTGAGGATGCACCTAAATGTAGACGTTAGTGCGTTAATAGTTATATGTAAATAAAAGCTTCAAAAGGCCAAAAAAAAATTTTTGAAGACCTCTCCATTTTTTATTAATGCGTTTCAAAGCTGTCAATCGTTTACAAGTTTCCTCCTTAGAAGGTATGATGATTAGACACGACACAGTAGTAATGGAATGCTATTTTTTTCTGACTAGAGAGGCTAAGCTAACTAGGCTAGCTACAAACTGGTGGATAAGACAAAAAAATCGAATAAATCTTGTAGACGTGCACCCTATCTACTGGTAAGTGATAGTGTGGGTACCCTTAATTCCCTAGAACAATTACAAAAATCATCAAAAGATTACGAGGAAAAAATTAACAATTTACCATCGATTTTTTTGTCGCGCTGTTCGTTATCCCATCAACTGTATGCATTTTACCTTGTATGTGTTATTTGCCGAAACTCCTCAGGTCATCATCACGGTTGTTGTCGACAAGATTGTCGTTGTCTTGTTTGGCCAGCGTAGCATGTCATGACCCAGAGAGTGTCGTCCCCCTTCGTCAAACGATTTTAAGACAGCAACAACCTCAAAGTGTTAGTTGGGTGCTGGTTGATATTAATAGATAAGTCCCACACAAGCACACGTGAATATATTTTTTAATGCTAGAAATGCACATTTTTATGGCAAGTCGTGTCTGCATACTTAAAACCTTTAACAGAAAATAATAAAAATTAAGATAGCGGCTCTCTGGTCTTGTTGGGGGTTGATGCTGGTGGTGGCAACCAATCATCGGTGTTTGGTACCTGAAAGTAAACGAAAATTCCTCTAGAGCCAAAGTCAAAAGAGGGAATACCGTTCTTGTTATTATTATCGTTGCTGTTTCTCTCAGTTGATTAATTAATGTAGACAGTGATTGCAGAAACACGACAACGAGTGAATGATTTGTCGGGAATGTGTTCCCAAAAGCTGTTCCCTTGCCACATGCAAAATGCAAAGTACGTCTATCCATCTGTCTTTATCTTTCGGCCTGTGTAACTCTGCTCAACCTTGAAAATCTGCCCACACGGAATCAAACTGAAAAAAAACACGTTGAATGACGACAAGAATTTTTCTCACTAACAGCCAGTCAGTCATCATCAGTATCATCCTCATCACAACAATAATAATGACCAATGGAACATTACAATATATTTATTCTCCTCGACGATTACTATTATTACGGGTACGTACTCACTACTCACAAGCAAACATCACCAAAGCTGAGAGAAGTTGCAAGTTGCCTGCAATTTGAAAGGGGAAGTAAATATAGAAATATTGTTGGCCAGTCAACCCTCTCCATTCAATCTCTCGGAGGGAGAACTGCTGAGATGAAGAGTGTGTACATGGTAGTAAGTGATATCAAGTACACGGTCAGCTAAAAATATTCCTACATCAGTAATTGTAATGCTACCAGAAAGAGTTCTAGGGAGCTTGAAGGCGATTAAAATGTTTACCTCCACCATCATCCAAGCAAGCTAATAATAATCACTACATCTGCATCTGCTGCTAGCCTATGCTACCTTTGCATTTGTGAGTAATCACAATAAATAAGTAAATACCGACCATTAAATTTTTTGTGACTTTTGTTATCGGCTGTGAACAGTCAAGTGGAGAATCGCCAATGAGCCATTACGCCTGACGGAGCTGTTTGGCATTATAAAGGATGACGGTCATCGGTGCAGTTTGCTGGTCACAATTGGTGTTTCATAAGGGATATTAGCATAAATATTGAAGAAGCTCCACAAGAAGAAGATTAACTGCATAGTGGCAATAAATGTAATAGAAAACGGTCGTAAAGTAAACGAATCATCACGTTGACGATGACGACAACGACGACGATGATGATAATGATGAGAGTCTGGTGATATTGTATTGTCATATCAAGTGATGGGTAGGAAAACAGCACGTAATGGAGACAAGACGTCGAGGTTTTTGCTGATTGAAAGGATGATAATAACGGCAGGAAAAAAGGGTCCGAGGAGAAGATGAAGAAGACATTCATCATTTTATCGCTAACAGAATATCATTAGAAAATAAACAATCATTATTAGTGCATGCAGCAGCGGCTATAGGGCTGCTGCTGTGGTGCTTTATTATGTCTGTATTGCACCTGGTATGCATTTAGAAAAGTTAATTTTATTAACTGAATGGGTAAAACATAATGTAATAAGCAAAAAAAGCATGATTACAGCCCTTATCTTATAGTCGTTTCCTCTTACAAGTGACGATCTTTTTTTCTACAAATTTATTTGTGCCATGCGAACAAGTTGAGATTTGATCGTCGTCACTAGGTAGCTCCCTGGCAAAAGGAGCAGGTCCGCGATGCAACATGACAGAACAACTTATTATACCCACTTGAGTACACTTTTATATTTTGTCTAAGTTGTTCTTGCTGTTTTCCAGGGTCAAATTATAATAATTATCGTTTAAGGAGTACAAAAGGTACATAGAAAAAAGGTAATTACTACAATCGTAAAACTTGTTTATGTTTGCATCTCGGCAAAAGCACACACACACACACACGTCTACAAGGGGGAAGATGGCTGACTCCAGAAAAATGCAAATTAAAGGAGAAGGGATGTATGTCAATAAAAATAATTTGCTGCTGAACAAAACTTGCATTTAAATAAAAAGTCGCTTCAACCTATGTCCCATCAGCATGAACAAGACCGTTTAATGGAACAAAAAAAATGCGATAAATTTGGAATTTTTTTCTTGTATTTTGGGTGGTAAACCACTCAAAAAGATATAATATAACGATTTTTGCCGCAAGGAGGATTGTTATTTTACTATTATGGCGTCAATATGGCAGCATAGATGAGAGAGAGAGAGAGGGAGATGAGCTGAAATAAAATGGAAACAATAATGAAATAATCGCGGTGATGATGAGTGATCATAGTAAAGAACAAACTCGATCCTCGCAGTTTAAGCAAACGGTAGTGTTACATTGAAGTCATATTTATGGTCGTGATCAACGCAATTCTAATTCTCATTGTTCATCGTCATTATGGCCTGCTTGCGCAAGAAGAGTTACTTGTCATAACAACAGAATGTTGACTTCCTCCATTGCCGCCACCATCATCACCACCATGCACCGACAGACTACAAATATATGCATGCAACATAGTAGCAGCATTATTGCAGAATTTGACGAAGATGATATACCTCCTTACTTTAGCGCATGGCTGCTTATCATTTTATTTATACGCTCATTTATCAGCTGATCTTCACTTACAAAAGTCAAGTATTTCCTACTTTGACCAGAGAGACAGCATTGCAAACACTCACAAACAACAGACACGCATGATTTACCTTTTAACAGGTGGAATGAGTAAAGCCAAAACCAGAAAAAAAATTGTTTCACGTTTTTGGTGGCTAGGTCGTCCAGAAAATGATGAAACGATGAGGAGGGTATCATTATAAATTCATCTTTCTGATCTCTGCGGCCTGCTGCACTGCAGTTAAAATGCTACTGCTTCTCGTGTGAGGAGGATGATGATGTCATTGCTCAAACATTTTTTGATGCTCAATTTTTCTTGGCTATTCTTATCCTTCTATAAAAACGCAGCATCATCATCATCATATCGTCGTCGTCGTCATCATCATCATCGTCTTCTCAATTCTTTTCTTGCTCACCCTTCTTATTTTCTGGTAGATTAAATTATACGATGCATTTTTAACGTTCACTCATATTTTCCTCGTTTTCACGCCAAAAATACATGCATATATGGAGAGACCTTCAAAAAGTTACAGAAAAAGGCTAGCACCACTCATGACAAACCGTACAAATTATGGAGATATTTATGGGGTTGATTGAATTTCGTGTGAGAAGATGAATAGAAGGGGAGCAGCAATAACAAAAACCACTCTTAGCTATCGCTACACAGCATTTTTTCTCTGTTTGATTTGGAAATCGCCTTGTTGCTCTTACGTCTTCGCAAAGGAGAGAGAGATAATTAAATATGCATGGCACGACATAACATGAGCAGATCTAATTACCAAAATAATGTTTCTATGACGACTGTGACATGGTGATGGTGATATTTACACGACGACAATGATACTCTTCTTGTGTAAAGGGTAGCGCAGTACAGCGGAATTTTCAGGGGAGTCGTGTCTTTATCACGATAATAAAAATAATTTTATTCCGTTCCCTTTTGTCAGTACAATAATTGTTATTACTGCATATTGCAAATTCTCGCTGTATTTTTTCTGCTACTACAAATTTATCTTGTGTATAAAAAAATTGTGAATTATATAAGCATTAAAGAAGTTTACTTTGAGAGAACTAATTACTTCAATGCGCCCAACACCTGTCAGTAGCATATGATAACCACAGGAAAATAGCTTGTATTTTTTTACTTTTCTTTTAAATTGGTTTCGTTTTCCCCATTCATGGACATTTATTGCTGTGAGTTGCAAGAAACTAAAACAGTAAATTAACAAGAAAGTTATATTTGAACGTGAGATTTAAAATGTAGGTGGACATAAATGATTCCGAAAGCCTGTAACGGTGTACTTTAATACGGCTACCACCACTATAGTCAGTGGCCCGTCACTTTGAATAATATGCATACAAATGCACTAAAATGTAGTGAGTACGTAAGTAGCGTATTTAAAAATTACAACAAAATTTCCCGTCAATTTCAATACACAGCGCCACTTAATGTTTAGGTAGCTGCCTTCTAATTTACCATTACCGTTAGTACAGTAGTTAATAAGCTGATACAAGTAGAGTAACCACAGCAAAAAAGTTTACATTAGACATGTACTTAGGAAGTGAGCAGGAATAGAAACGACATGATAGAATTAAGAATAGTTTATTTTTATTTCGCACATTTTTCCTTTCAAAACAACATCGCGTTCACGTACAGCAATTTTTTTTGCGCTCGAAGGAAAATTGAAAGTTGACTTTTTTCAGTTTTTCCTTTCTTACTACTATGTATTCATTTTTATGAGTTGGCATAGGGACGATGATGATGATGATGATCGTAATAATCATAATAATAATTGTCAAAGTCATGATTATTATTATTATTATGATTATTATGTGTTACGATGACGATGACTATGGATGGGTTTTAGTGTTTTTAACAACAACCGTTGCCAACTGCATTAAAGCAGGATACAACACACATTAGAAAATATTTACTTTTTGCAAAAAAGCTAGAACTTGTCTTCCTCCTTGCACTACCGCTATAGTTGCTGTGCAGCCCTTGTGCAGGGTGCTCTTTATTTTGCAATTTGATAACAACGTCAAAAACTGCTACGACTAGTGAACAAGCAAGGATGAGAACTCTGTTTGCTCAGAGGAAGATTACTGTTTAAAAAACACATACTATCTTATTGTTGATGGCAACAACGACGACAACGACGGTGATGATGATGATGATGATGATGATGTATGGAATGAACTGGTGTGGCTTGGCAGGATGATGACGGTGTTTGTAATATTACGTTGCACACAGTTGTACACAGGCGTAGTGCACACACTCCCATTACGTCTTCCAAACTCTTAACCATTCTTGTGTGCGGGGTGTAAAAATTTATAATTGATACACAATAAAAAGAAGGGAAACGTATGCACGTTCCTCAGTTGGTAAAATGAGTGAGCCTACCGTCGAGGAAATAATTTATTAACCCGTGTCGTAGTAGAAGTTCATAACCTTGAAAGAGAGGAGATAAAGAGAACACTACGAATCTTTGCTTCCATCACGGCATCGACACTTTGATCAAGAAATTTATCTGGCGTGGTTTGGTGTGCATGTGTGAGTGTTGGATTGAGAAAAGCCAGTTAGCAGTTACTTTTGATGATGATGATGGTGATGATAATAATACTAAAAAAATTGTGTCCTTGCTTTAAAGCAGAGTTTCAGCACATTGCCAGCAATAGTAGGTAAAGCCACAACAAGTGGTTATGGAAATTTTGTTGGTAGTGGTCCTGGCTTTCCAAATTGGCTGCAATAAAAAGCACGACAGCGAAACCAATTCAATAGCGTGAAAGATGGCGACGACGTTCTCTCTCTATCTCGCTCTCTGATTGTCAAGATGCTACACAAAACAGACTACGACCAGAGCAGAGCCGCGAAAAAATTCCCATCATCTTTTCGTCTTCCATGTTTCTTGTATTTCAACAAGGTCGACGGTCCATCTCAATTTTCAACTTCAGCGTGGTAGCAGGAGAAGATGCACTGTTGAGGCAATAAAAACGTGCCCCTTGTCTGATCCATCACAACAGCGTGTGTACTTCTCCGCCAGAAATATCGTGGCGTAATTTAATCTAATAATCTTAACTTTAATTTATGTAACCAATGAATACTGGGCTATTTCCTGCTGAGCCATGAAATAATTGTCTTGTCGTCATGATCATCCCTCATGGTGCTATTATTTCCCAACAGTATCACTCTTTTAAATTATTCCTTTTTAATCCTTTGATCAATGTAAGATAATAATAGGTTGTTTCTGCAACAATTCGTCTTACCACTTCAGACAGGGGTATGACTTACCTGAAATTGTTTGATGCATCCATGCGCATTTTTTTCAAGTTGGGAAAACAAAAAGGAGGATGTTTCACGGTTGATGCTGATGATGATAAGATTATTGGTACTCAAGTTGCTCATAAAATCATACTTAAACTTAAAAAAAAAATGAGATAAAAATATTTGTTTTTTAACTTTCTGCACATCTCGGAAGAACCTCAAAAGTATCATAACATTTCAGATGTCTACGACAACCAGGATGAAGGCAAAAACCTCAGATTACCTTACTCCAGGCAGAGTGTGTGTGTGTAAACGCAAGAGCAAAAAATAATAAATTTTCTAAACTTCTCTCCTGCGGTTTTGTTTTGTCTTTGCACAAAATATTAAGGTCTTACACAGAAAAGATGTAGTATTGCGAAAAAGGAAAAAAAGAGTTATGCCGGTGCAAAATGGAAAATAAAAGGTAGTAAGTAGACGTGTATACCCTCTATACCTTTAAACCGCTTGAGAGGGAGGAGGCAGGAATCGTGTAAAATAATTTTTCTTCGTTCTCCACTCGACAACAAAACGAAAAAAAACTCTTGGCTGTGTTTACCCGGATAGTGCTTATGCCTAATTGTGAAGCAACTGATAAGACATGTAAATAACAAGTAGTATTACATGACCAATGGTAGTAATGACGTACCAGGAGGAATGTTAGTTTTTAGCATGATTCAACTGCCACCGTCACCAGAACTGGTGAAGCAGTAGCAAAAAATTCTCCCAGTAACAAAGATAATTTAACAAGGATGATTGCTTCCAAATGGACATAAACACAAGGAAAAGTAAACGGCATAAAAATTCCTTAATAAGTTGAGACAAACTGCCCAGATAGATATTTCTTGGCAGATGATCAGCTAGTAAAGAAGGGATGATGAGCATTTTTTTATGGAAGGGGATATAGGGAAATATATGATGAACGTAATAGGCATAGTCATCAGGGAAAAATAAATTTTGTTCAATCAAGCGTCGTAAAATGGCACTGTTTTGTGTGTTTGGTAAAATACACACACACACACGCGGTGCGGTATCCTCCTTTGTTCCTTACTCGCGTTTTTATACACACACACGGACAGAAAACAAAAAAGGGAAGAGTCGTGCAGTNACACACACACACACGGTGCGGTATCCTCCTTTGTTCCTTACTCGCGTTTTTATACACACACACGGACAGAAAACAAAAAAGGGAAGAGTCGTGCAGTTTTTTCGTTCATTCCCTGAAATTTGTTGGGCAGAAAAGTGAGTAAGTCAATTAAATCTGGATAATCTGCCGAGCTCGTTGCTGATATTTCTGCATTGTAAATGCAATCCTGGTTGTTTTTGTAATTTACGTTTTGTCTTCCACGTACACACTGTGCGATCGCGAGGTTTTCAGAAAGAGAGAAACAGAAATCCTCCAGTGGACAGGGAACATTGTTGGTTTTTGGATTTCGTTACCAAAAAACCCACTGTATCACCATATTTTTCTTGGGATCATCTTTCGCGAGAGAGAGAGAGAGAGAAATGAAGATGCTTAACCTCTATCGAAAAATGACTAACATCATGGTAACAGTCAAGGTACTCCGCCTGCCACCAAAAATGTAAAAGCTCAAGCAACTGACAAAAGTCAACGAACACGGGTAATGTTTCTTTCATCTCGCAAGAAAATTGCTGATTTTTAATGACTTTTGCGGTTTTTCGCTCTTCTTCAAACTCCCCCTCTTTTTACTCGAAAGTTGCGACTGTCGTATTTTTCAATAGAAACCGGACGCACTTGCACCGAGTTAAAGGGCAACAGAGTGGATTTTGGTGCCTATCAATAATACGACCTTTCACACTGGTGCACCTCATGCCATCGGCATCCCATCCCATGCATTACATTACAATACAAATTGTACCACAGCAGGAGCAAATAATGTACCTACTTATTGAACTGGAGTTGAAAAAAAAAACGAGATTAATGCGTGATCGCCGCATATAAATCTTGCTTAACAACAAAAAGAAATCGCTCCCACCCCCTCAATAGTCACCACCTCTTCAAAAAAGGGTGTACCAGACAAGGTGATCTGCTATACAAAACGCATTACAGAATCGAACAGATCTCCACAGAAAAGTGCATATTAATTACCTCTCTTTCCAAAAACTGTTTGTGCTTTTCCAAGACCACGTCCTGTCTGTCCCAAGAACAACGCATATGCTCTGCTACTTACTTAATAAAAGCCAAATTTACCACCCACATTTCCAAAATGTGCTCCCCGTTTACTCGTCCATAACTACTGATTAGTTCCAAAAAATGTGGAGCAGAGCATGCACCTCAGAAATCAATTACATTTCCTCGCCCTCCCTTTTTTGTCCATGATAATGACAATTGCCATTGCATTTTGGCCTAGATATCATGTTTCCAAAAGAAGCAGCCATCTCTTTTTTAGGTACAGAGTAAAGACAATGCAGGTCCCTGCCCACCGCCTCCATACCCATTCCGAATGATGATGATGATGTAAATTGGCGGCAACGTACAAAAATACCTGCGGCAAAGACTAGTTCAGTTCAGTCGATCAAGCGCAATGACTTTTAATACTGAACGCCAGCATACATATCGCAAATAAGCAACAGCAGGCAGGTATAGAAGCCCAAGTGCATGCGTAAAAAAATGAAAAAAGTTCGACGGTGAGGTGATGTGAGAGAGTGTGACGTTATTACAGATACATTTTGATTCTGTTGTACAATCGTTTGTTGTCTTGGTCTTCGTCGTCGTCGTCGTGCTTAATGTTGACTGACGATGATCGTTTTGGCATGGTTTTGTGCCATGCTTGTTGGTTGTGGTAATCCCAAAGCATCCATTTCCAAGTGGCCTTGTCAAATTATTCATTTTAAAGGTTGTCTTGCTGGTATACTTTTTGTGTTTTGCTGCAAGGAGTATACACAACAAACATCCACATCGACAACCACGTTAGAAGAAGAGAGACAAAATCCTGGCTACTTTCATAGCACCAGTTCTTCTAGACAAGGCGAGTGTGTGTGTGTACAACTCTACACAACGCATTACCAGATAATAAATGCAAAATATGTCGTAGGTACGTACAGTTCTATAGTTCGTGTCCGCAATATTGTTTCACGTCTATAGTTCTACAATAATGGTGGCATATTAAATTTGTTTTTTTTTGCCTTAATACTATTATCTAACAATGCTATACATCGTATTACTACAAAAATTGATACCACAAAGGGCTAAGAGTATATATATGCTCTATCCGACCTTATTGGACACTAGTCAGAGCTGTGTACAGGGATATTTGTAGAAAAATTTTAATCTGTAGTAGAGAGAGAGAGAGGGAGAGAGAGAGTTGTCCCTTGGCCCTACCATCTGTACTTTGCGATTATGTTCATTTCATGGCGCAGGAAACATTTTGATGATGATAACAACGGCGTCAACCGTTGTTGTCGTGTCTTGCCATGCAGTTAAGATTACGAAGGCAAAGGGTGCAATCTGCAAACACACCGTCAATAATATTAAGTTTTAACCGTAAACATGTATGCACAGGTAACATTTTATTTTATGCTTATCGTCCTCTTCTAAGGAGGATTCACAAAGATCAAAAGAATAAATTACAACTAGAAGGCACTTGTAGGTGCACACAGAGCACGGTGACGGCTACAAAATTGCGTGGGTAGATCATCCTCATTCCTCGTCATTTCCATTCCTGCACAAAAGTCAAAGAGTAAACAAAAAAACGATACGTGCCGCACTGTCACTCTTTTATGCGTGCTCACAATAATAATTTCAAGCTCGTATTCCCTTCTTCCTTCATGACAACTGCCTATCTACCTACCTACCTAGGCTACCGCTGCCGTGACACAGTATTTGATCACATGCCTGGCAAACCTCACAAAACAAAAGTAGAAAATGAACAATAACGTAAGTACGTACATTCACTTTAATGAACTTTGTCGAATTTGCAGGGAAACAAATGGCATCTTCTTCTCAGCCTCTTTTTTATTATCATCATCGTGCACTTCTGCTTATTATTTATTCCACCTTACTCGTCAAGATCAGCGTGGTATCCACATGAAAAGTGCATAATGTAATATGTAATAATATTAATAATAATCGTCATCATAAGAAGATGAAGAAGCTTAAATAAATAAGTAATTGGCCAACAAGCAGTTCTGTCCATTTCGCCCTGAAAATACTCAATAGTGGTTAAATTGGGATAATTTAACACGGCTGGCGGTACCTTATGTGCATACAAATTATTTTGTTAGGTTATACAGATTGCTATTATTGTTATTATTATTATTATTATTATTATTATTTAGCAGCTTTTTGTTTAACTCTCTGTTTGCTGTTTTGGCATTGTCGAAAGGTACGGCGCAGCGTGTGCGTCTGATTGAAAAAAATTGGTATCAATAATCAATACGCGACTAGATTTGGTACATTTGATAAAAGAGCAAAAACAAAACGTACCGGAGCAAAGGTCAAACTAGTCTCGAAATTGTGATAAAGATGTAATGTTTTGGCTTGCTGTGCGCGACTGTTAATGAAATTGGTATTTTCTATTTTTCGTAAATTTAGGTACATTTTGTCATTGTCTTGTCTGCCAAAGTGGCTGATGCGTGTGTAGTGTGTACTTACATTTACAAACAAGTGCTCATCATCAGCATCGTCGTCATCATCATCCCTACATCCAGCTAGAATGGTTCCCGTTGTTTTTTTTCATTCTCTTGAAGGGTATGGCAAAGGATGATTATAATATCATATTATCTTATCATCATCATCATCATCATCATGGAAGCATAACATGATCATTTTCATCATCCTCATCGTCCCATCGCAAATGACAGATTTCTACTTGATGTAATGAGAACTAAAATTCTTCTCTTGGTGATTTATCCTCTACTGGCTTTACTGCACACAGGAATAACTCGTAACTCTTGATGAGACTAATTCCACTACCACCACCACCACCAATAAAAAACGTCCTGAATTACGCATTTATACACAACTGCCTATATAAAAATGTACAAGCCTACCAATATGTACTCCGTACCATTAAGATTACGAGCAGGCTGTCTAAAAGGGTTGCAAAAAAGAAGCTCCCTCTGTCTGTCTCTCAAGTGGAATCCCATTAAATATTATGATGCTAATATTGCTGCTGGCAGAACTTGAAGAAGATGAGGATCATCGTCATATTCGTCTTCTGTACAATGCATTGTTTAAGAGACGTAATAATAGAGTCACAGAGGATTTTTCTGTTATCTTTCCATCAATGTCACGAAAAATCCAACGAAGATGAAGGATGTTTTGTTGTTGGTGAAGAAGAGTCCCACAGTTGTATTTACATTAGGACTATTATTTCGAATAATGGGGAAATAATAATAGTACAGATACCACTATCACATGTTTGCATACATTTTTGTGTTTACACACCAAATGCACTTGCACACTAACTGGGGTGGACAAATAAATGTGTATTTTTGACATGTTTTTTTTCGCAACATTGGCAACAGAGAATGTGGCCAAAAAAAATTGCCTTGATGAGGATGCGAGGGGATATGACTACATGGGTATATATACCTACGCAAGTCGGAAAAGATTACATTTACATTCCAGACGGAGGAGACAAAAATAGAAAGGAACAAAAAGATATTTTTAGATTTGTCAAATAGATACACAAACAAAATGACCAACTGGTAGTACAGATTGATGGCTTCTTGCCATAAACCTAATGATTTGCGATGACTGAAACGAATTTTTATGGATGTTTTTGCGGATTACTTTGTTAAATCAACGAGAATACAATACCAGAAAGAAAAAAAGGCAATATCATTGATTTGTAACCACTTTCCAGTATTAAATGACCCCTATAGGCAAATTTATGACCTTACCGTATACTATCGTGTGTGATCGTTGTTGACTGGCATGATGATGTTGTGTTGCGCCATGATCAAGCAGAGAGAGTTGCCAAAGCC
This sequence comes from Callyntrura sp. NNG-2020, assembly GCA_027744055.1. Lineage (NCBI taxonomy): Eukaryota > Metazoa > Arthropoda > Collembola > Entomobryomorpha > Paronellidae > Callyntrura > Callyntrura sp. NNG-2020. The sequence continues at coordinate 22,281 of JAHZNE010004639.1, read as the reverse complement.
AGGTACCCGCGAATGGTCCGTTTACAGCTTACATGTTCATATTACCAGCACGAAAAATAATACTCTTCTGGCTGCAGGACAATTTAGTGGGGTGGACAAATGCGGTAATAACAATAATCACGGTGATGATACGGCATGTAAAAGGTTTTGCCATGACTTTGTGCATTCATTTTAAAAGCAGTTCCATTACGAGCCTCTCTGCCTATTCGAGGCAGAATCAAGAAAAAACCTTTTGTTTTTTGCCAGCACACGACGTGAACTGACCATTATCCCAATCTATTACTGGTGTTCTCCATTATTATTGTCGTCGTCGTTGTCGGCGGCGACTTCTCCTGTTCTCTCTCTCCCTCTCTTTTTCTTTCATTTTGCTCAGAAGAAAAGAAGTGAGCAGGATATACAAACAATTTTTATCGTATCCATTACCCTTAGACAATCCGTCCATAATCCCTGTTATTTTCCTTTTAAGCGAAAACTGATGTAGGTATTTAATTCTTTCTGGTTAGTTAAAGAAAGCCTCGCAAGGTTGCTTTAATAAGCCAGCAGGTAATATACTTATAACTTATGTATAAGTTTGGGAACAATAAACTGTGCGACTACGCAGCCATTCGCCCCATTAAGACAATATAATACGATAAAAGAGAGAGAGAAAAAAAAACATTGAAAACTTGCCACATCACTTTCCACTACGATCTCTCTCCTTTTATGCTGCCCTGATCGTGGTCTTCACCACCACCACTACTACTACCACCACTACTGCACTGATCTACTACTGCTGCTGCTTTCTTTAAAAAAACCCACGGTTAAAAAGGTGGTGTTACACAGTTTTACAAGGTAAACACGCCTTTTGGAGCCATAAAAATTATAAACGAATGGCAAACATGCACCATGCTCATCATTTACACTTCAACCTCCTCTCGATCATCGCGTCCCTCGTCATTATTACATCTCGTCGTTTTGTTCGCCAGTAGCAATTCATTTTCCTTGGCCATACAATAATAAAATTATTGCTCAACCAGCTGTTATATGCTGTTTTTCCTGCAGTTTAAAAAAACATTGAATGAGAGTAGTCGTAGTAGATAGATTGCTTATTGATTTATTTATTTACTAATCATACCTGAGAAGCAAAATTGCCCTATCATCATCAACATCCCATAATAGGTGTATTGTCAGTTTTAATACAAAACTTATTCAATTTATTATTATCCGATCTACTTTCTAAAATACCTATTTGACAAAAACATTAAAACTGGTTTCGGAGCCTTTGCCAAAAAAACATTTTTTCTTTGCAAAATCATTTTTGGGTATGGACAGTAGGAGCACAATCTTTCGGGTCCGTAGTATCGAGTTACATGGTACATCGGCAAAATTTTTTTGGTGGACTTTTAGTAACACTCAATTAACCCTTCCTTAAAATTAAAAGTAATCAGCAACTGGCGTATCAAAATGGTAGTGCCAACTACATACACTTTATTATACACTAAGCAAAGAAATTTAAAAAAAAAGCGAGGCGACGTTGAGAAATGATGAAGTGATACCTACTTCCAGTATTTCTTTGCCAAATTTTAACAATGAATAATGTTGTCATAGAAGAGGCATGAAGCCGTTTTCAAGTCTCGTTTTGTGGTAAAAGGTTCATACGCCAACAGAAAATTGCTAAAATTTTGAGTGTGCGAATAATTTGAAGGAAAACGATTTAACGGGAAATTAGCTCCAAAAGTGCAACTATTGACCATCCTGCTTGATTTCATTTTCATTCAGGAATGGGTCTTGCCGTAGCCAATTAATCATGAGCATTTAGTTTCTGTAATAATAGCAATAACAAGCTGGTGCATTAACTTAACTATAATTACCCTGTGTAATGTAATAGAACAATGGGACAACATTTCATAATAACAATAAAAAAATGAAAAAAATACTCAAAAGTTCAAACGAATCCGCCTCATATTTTATGGTTGGACTTTCGCACGACAGACATTTACGGAGTGAAGCCAGAGTGCATCCTCGCAAAAATGGCAGCGTCCCGAAAACAATATTTAATATTATGTACCAAAAGTGGGAGTACCCATTAAACATGAATGGTCACAAAAGAGTAGAAATGCGCATTTTTAATCATTTTGAAATTAGCCTCTTTAAAATGACCAATTAAGCATTGTCTTCACCAGACTCTAATGGCAGCTAACTCAATTACTCTTGCCATTTTTCGTTTTTACGTATATAGGTACCTACAAATTTATCGTTATATATTTTTAACATCCTTTTTGGCAAATAATACGGTTGGTTCTCCTATATACTATGTGTACACTTCTAATGGAGAGTTCACTGCCGACTAAGGAGAGGTTGAGGTAGAAAAGCCGGTTGCGGTATTTTTTTATTTAGAAAATAATATATATTATTATATATTAGTTATAAACAGCAAGTTTCGTTCGTTTACGAGGCTTTGCTGTAAAAGAAAGGAATGACAAACGACGGCTCCAATTAAGTAAGTTTCACTAATTCCTCTGTCTAGTGAGAGAAGGGGATCATCACGACAGCGTGAAGATGATGTCATTGTTCTCGTTGCATTTTACACACTGCTTGTTGTTACCTTTTCTCTCTCTCTGATACGAGTAAAGTGTACGTTGTTGTCATACGTAAGAGTTTTCTACAGTCCTCATAAATTTTCATTGTAGTACTTTTTGTGGTTTGGAGATTTTTTAAAGCTTTGTGGCAAAAAAACAGGCACCTCTTGGCAAAAGTATTTATACATGGCTGCAATATATCTTTTTTTCTATTTTTTACACTAACAACAACGTAAGAAGCATATATTTATATATATACAGGCTCATATTGGAATTTTTATGACCCTTTTTTTGCTGTTTCGGCAAACAAGTACAAATGGTTTGATAATATAATGTAGTGACAATAAAATAAATGAAGTTTGAATTAGATCTAATGAACAAGGGAAAAAGGACACTGACTTATATTATTCTTGCAGATTCACATATACATCCATGTGCATTATAATGGGCTACTACCATTACCACTTTTGCAGGTTGTTCTCTTTCAACTTGTTACAAAAGAGTGAGCAAATTGTTGACACTTGACATGGCTGATCAGTTAAGTTTTAATGGAAGATTTATGTCTCCCTGTTCACTTTTCACCTCGACAGCACAGAACGAGAGCCAACAAACAGCCAGGCCTTCCCATCTGCCTCTCCTTTTACTTGCTTTACCGTCTCTCTCTCTCTCTCTTTAGCAACAACATCGTCGTCATTAATATCAAGCCATTTATTCATTTGAATTTTTCATTTCTCCTTTTTACCATTTCCAAAGTGCAGAGCAAATTGGGCATCAATAAATATTTGCGCTGAGAAAAATACATTTTGCTTTTAAAACGTCATATATATACATGACTACCACGTACAACGTACGTACGTAGATGCACGTAATAGAAGCGACAACCTGACTATAAAAAAGTCAGTTGGCTCATCCTCGTCCTGATCCTGGTATTTCCAAATTTTGCTGTACACACTCACATTCTCAGCAAGCATTTTCATCGAAATAATCGTCAATCGTCATCATCATCAGCAAGCGTATCAAGTAAAATGGTTCGTTCGTCGGAAAAGTTTGCTACACATATTTTCCCTCTCGTTTTATTTTTATCTGCTATTATACTTTACAGCCTATAGTGCATCATCGCCTCAGTGGCTAAATTACAATCTTACCGTGATGAAGAATAATACCAGATCACCTCATTTTCAATCGATTCCACATATTTCATTGATCATTTTTTTTATACACGACGATCAGTTGCCATATTTTCGTGCCAGTTAACGCTCTTATAAGCCCACTCATTTCATCGCCCTCCCCGATCACAGTCATTCACTCGCGAGTATCTTTTTTTCCTCTTGTTACAACTGATTGACTAAAAGCCAGTCAGCAAATGACCTTCTGGGTGGATACCACACCAAAAACGAAACAAATGAATGATGCACCAAAGGAACACGTTTTATTCTATTCAAGTAGATGCAAAAGATACAGACAGGTGGTGTAGATCACGGTATTATTTTATTTATACGTGCCTGTATTCATAAATATACATCCCTCTTTCTAGTGACTGCCTTAAAAACTAGTGGACTTCTTTACGTCCCGTGGCCGACGTCAGTTTCTCTCTTCTCTGTGTTGCCTTCACAAACACTGCCTGCACTATTGCAAGAAGAGTTGCAGGAACGAACGAACGGCGAGGCAATGAAACCATTCATTACGCTCTTTGATGATGATGATGATTCCTTTTATTTGCAGTCATATAGACTCACAAACACAACAACGAAAACGACCGAGTGTGTACATAATATTTATCATGATGCGCGCACTATAAAAAAAATGTGTATCATATACGTAGTAAATCTCATTGTGTCAATGATTTTCTTCAATTTCTTTTCTTCGCACAGATGTAGCAAAAAACGTGGTGTATTCATGCGTTTTGTGTGTGTGGGCAGCTCTGAATAATGTGTTTGTAATGCCTTAATTATTATCATCCACCACCTTAATGCATGTCATTTAGTGGAACATCATTCAAGATCACTTTTATTTTCTGCGCTCTGCCCTGTGCATTGCACATGGCGCATTGACGCACGCATTCAGATTATTCATAGCACACAATCCCCCTACCTCTACCTACCTACTAGTGACTTTTTTACTTTCATTTAATGACCAAAGAAAGAAGAAGAGGGTCCGAATATGTTACAAGCTGATGATGCTCAACAAGAAGTGCAAACATGGTTGACGCCTCTTTAATACACACATTTTCATACAGGCCATTATTATGCGTTTTGTCTTGCAACAGAGTGTATTTGCACGCTTGCATATTGTATTAGTTCGTTTTTAACGCGTCGCATCCCTGGCATTTCTCTGTTTGAAGCACACAAACACACAGGTAGCACATATGTATATGTAGGTATATGGAACCCTTAATCGAAGTTGGTAAAACTAAGGAGAGACAAATAAGGAATAAGCAAAAGTAAAATCTACCGTCAACGTAGGAACCCCAATATTCTTACGACGCCGATGATAATCCTGCTGACTAATGCGAGAACAGGGTATATTATAGGCATACGTGCTATAATAAGCGTATATGGTAATAACGACGCTGAAAGGGTGTGGACGGACATGGATACCAGAAGTATCTCTGCATGGGTATGATACGTTTCTGTGAGCAACAAACTTTACCACCACCATCACCACCATTTACTTTTAAAAGTGAACGCGAAGTACGGCACGGCAGTGTAGTAATAATAGCAATCTGCTTGTGTACTGTAACCGCATTAAAAAATTCTGTCACAGAGACAGACAAAAAAGAGATCCTTCCCTGTCCCCTGACTGATAATAACGATAATAATGATAATAACAATGATGACCACGTCGTCAAGTGACACAGGAGGATATTTGTAGAGTATTGTGTCACTCCTTCACTGTGACAACGGCAACTCTGGCTTGTATCACCTATTCATCTGCAGCGTCATTTTATTGAACTGGTGGACTTACAATTAGCTGCTGTCGTTGATTAGAAAATTAAACACAAAAATAGTAGAAGGAGCAGTGTACTAGTCATGGTGATGATGCAGTGGTCAGCAAAAGAATAGCCCAAAGCAAAAAAACACTATGAAACGAACTGCATTTTGAGTAGACGTATCATTTTTTTTTTAAACGAAAAGGAATTTTCTACCTGACACTGCGTACTCTTCTGTGAGAGTGACCCACACTGCACACAAATTCACAGATGCGTCCACAAACCGTACCTTTATGTACATATTATGATGGTAGTAGTATGTATTCATACGTGTACGTAGGAAAAACAGAGTTTTTTTGTGACTCGACTCTTTCTTTTCTTGTCAATAAAAAAATTGGAGTAACAGTTGAAGGACAATAAAATATACATCGATTGAATTGTAAGGACGATGAAGATCATTGATAGGGTTATTAGGAAAAAAAACTGTGTGTAGTTAGTATGTCGCGTAAAAAAGAAGTATGCTTTGCTGCGCGGCGGTGTGTGTGTGTGTGGGTTCACCCACACAAACACATTGACTCGCTTTTGTTCATGTTTAGTCATTCACAAAACGCGATCAGATCACATCATCATCAGTTTAACAGATTAGATACGATTTTTACTTTACTTTAAATAGAATTCTATGGCTAATAGGTGGAAAATACGTTAAACGGTCCATTTTTTGCTCTTGAATAAATGCTAGGTTAAAAAGTTACATAGTGTGACATACGTATATGGAGCTTGAGACTCTGAGAGAGAGAGAGAGAGGTAGCAAACTGTATATTAAACAGAACAGTGTTTCTTGTACTTTTCAATAATGGATGGCTAAAAATGAAATGCATGCATGGAAATTATTATTATGACCAGACAACGTCTCACTTTTATCGTTCTATTATTCAGGAAAAGAAGTCCATTTTTGAAGAAATTTGTATGTGTGGTGCGTGCTTACATGAATGTATTACCATTTTTCTTAGAAAAGTAGTTCAACTGCACATTTTTTGCACTTGTAAGTTTTGTCCCTGAAAATTGTCAAAAAGGGATGCTGATGACGATGCTGCTTTGACCAAAACGGAAGAAGGAGGTGTACGTAGTACATACTAGAGCATTCCCCTTGGTGGTATAGTCTTGATAATTGTTAGATAATAGCAAGGATAATGGGCAAATGTAAATTGTATGCACGGCTCTACCTGCATGTGAGCTCATTATGATTGTCTTAGAGAAACTACATTGGACAAAATAATGACATGGGAGGAGGGGGAGAAAGAGGTTCGATTCCTTTTCAATGATGGAGGTGTTGACTAATAAAAAATATATATCAAGGTTTGCTGAGCGGTTTTCCGGTATTACACACACGTTCTGTCGTGTTTCATGGCTCTCTGTACTCTGTCGAGTAAAAGGAATAGGCGTGATCTATTTTTTGACTCTGATGGTAATGAAAATGGTTTTGCAAGGGGGCGGCAGTCGTGCTGGCAAGTGGTATTGTAGTGTCCTGCGGGAAATAAGAAGAAAAAAAGAGAAGGAAGAGCACAATTACTCATTTCTCTTCCATTTTTAATTACAAGTGATTAATGAGTAGTAAAGCATTAATAGTGTATATAGATAGCATGTTGTCGCAATATTAGCTACAATAAAAGATAATTGCATTTTGTGTTTTTAATTTGGGAATAATGAGGCACGTCCCTCATAATTATGTCTGTGGCACCGAACCAATCTTGGACGTGGGGCCGACGTGCAGAACACAATCAAATTTGTCGAGACACTTTTAACTAATTTAAACTCTTGATTGCTCATTCATATGCTGCTGTGCTGCCAATGTCATGAACAAATAAATAATAAATAGATAATAGATCACAATCGGAGCATAAATTAAAGGGACAAAAAAAACAAGAAGTGTTACTACTTATGTCTACCCTGCCCTAATCGTACCCTATCCTAAGAAGGATGTAGGCTCATTTCCTATTAATGGACAAATCATTTATATTAGTACAATGAGAGAAGTCTACAAATGAGTAAGATTTACATGGAGTGTCTTTTTTATTTAATTTCAGATTGATGCTCAAAGGAAGACTGCACCTGGACTGAAACGAGAAATATTTTTTCTCAACCTCGAAGATGGCTTCTTCGGGTGTCAGGTTAATGAGTCTGCAGACGTACTGCAGCTCTTTGACTTGTCTAAGCTATGTGACGGATCCGCTCAGTGTTTTATGGGATCAGACGAACTGCACAAGGAGCTGAAGTGTTCAGGTAAATATTAGGAGCTGTCCACTAATTCAAATAAAAATATTTTATTTTTAGTCATACATCAAAAATGACGGCAGTGACAAATATACGTGACTTTCACAAACGTCAGTTTAAATAGTCGTTACCACGACACGACACCACATCTACTACAACCCAACAAACTTTTGTAAGAGATATTTTACTGTCTTCCTCTCTTGAAAAAAAAATTCGCCTGGAGACAAGAAATAATTAATTGAAAGGTTCCACTTCGACCATTTCGTTTGTATCTTTGACGATAATGCTTTTTTACAGACGTTCATCACGTCCGGGTTTCGCGTCAATTTCAAACACAATGAATGATGACGGGGTGAACGATGAAAATAACTTACGTGGTTGTATTTCTCGTCGGAAAAGATTTCTCAAAGACGTGTGTAGCAAGTACACACAAGGTGACAATATGACAACCTACAGTGTAAAAGCCGTTCATCCCTCGTTCGTTTAAAGATTAGACTTTGTTTGTTTGCCTACTAGTAGGGAATAGGGTACCAGCGTGGTGAGATACGATGACAGATTATATGATCTTTGTTATTTCAGTACAACTAATAACATTAAACAAGTGAAGACGACAACAATATATATTTTTCACTTTCCATCTCGTGACAAGTGACAAAAACATGAAAATTATGGCGGTAACATTTTGTCGTCAACGTATAAACCCTAATAACAGTACCATTACCATTACGGTATTTTGTCCTCGGAAAAGGAAGAGAACGGAAAAAGAGGAAAAGAGTACAATGTTGTTGGAATATTAGTTTCTACTGCAAAGAACGACGAGAACATTTATCTCTTTTTTTATTGTTGCAAGCTACATGAAGGAAAAGGATTCACGAGTGTGCTGAAAGATGAAAGGAAAATGTTTTTTTTCTTCGCTAAACATACATTACAATAATAATGCCTCTTATTATTTTCGTTTATATTCTGAAATTTATTTGGAGATTATGTATGTACCTATGTCTCTCCTCCGTCCAATTAATTTAATTAGGAAGAACGCCGAAAACACGAAAAAGCCAGAAAAAGATTACATTGTCATTACGTTTTTTTTCTCGTCTTTGTCACCCATGCTTACGCTTCAGTTCAAAAGAAACCAGGTAAACAGTCTCGGGACCACCTTACCGTATTTTTAAACTAAAATTTCGAAGAAGAGACACAAATGTAGAAATGTAAAGTATAATTTCCTTTGCCCCATTGTAATTTTAAAAGGAACAATGGTAATCTAATCCAGTAGCTACCAGGGAGTAATGACACACGACGCGTAACAAGAAAAATATCTGTACGAATAATGTGAAAGAGATTTTTATGAATTTTCGCAAAGGATTAGGAAATGAGAAATCATTACTACGTTTTTACTAGCTTACCTTACCATTTTACACTTTATTTTTCTGTAATTGCCCAAATGAGTAGGGAATCAGATTCACTCAATGGCCGTAAAATGTGGCAGTAATTGGTTGTGAACGGTTGTAAACTTAAAAACAAACGAGCGGAGTCACAAGAGAAACATACGGAACATGCTAACGATGGCTTGTAAACAGCAGCCGCTTTTCACGATTCAATATTCAGTGGAAGGTATAATCTGCGAAAAACATGTAATTTTGAATTTACTTTGCCGCGGTAATAGAAAATCCATAAAACGGGCCAAGTCATTAAAGAAAGTCCCGAAAATGCATTAGCCTGTCGTTTTTTTTCTTTATCTTTCCAAGCTTTAACAACAGAAGCAGTTTTTTTGCAACCAAGTTTATTTTATTTATCTTACATGGTTCCCTTGCCATTATTAGCATTATTAGGATATAGTAGCATTTTCATTGTTGTCATAAAAGTACACTAACACGACAAGCAACAATCAATTAGCGTTATTTTGCAACGCTATTACAGCAAAAGGGAATTTCACAGGGCATAAATTCCTGAGAACGACAAAAACGGTATTTGTCTTTTTCCCTGAGCGTCCCACGTTGCAAATCCCTTCGAAGTAAAAAAGAAGATATAAAGAAAATAAAATCGCAGAGAGTTTCGTAACAGCAAACGTTTTCAAGGAAGAAACAATAGGTAAAATGGGTGATGACTTGATGGTTGTTGGGAGAATAGAAAAAGTCGACAAAAACGGCAAGTCAAAAGCGGAGGACCCATTAGAATAAGTAGTTTGAAAGGAAATGCGAATATTTATATGCGCTCGCGTGGAGCAAGAAGGGTTATTTTGCAGGAATCGCCTAAATTACAGACCAATTTCGATTATGGACGATAAAACGACGGTGACGAGAGAGGGAAGACGGGACATCATCAATTGTTGTCATTGTCATTATACTGATTAAGTGTCATAAATTGAAGAAAACATGTGACGACGACGATAGCTGAAGTCGAAGTCAATTATCGTCACGACAAAACAGTAAAATACATTAAGAGTTTTTTTCCACTAACGGAATCGAAATAATTTACCATTTATTTTTTTTTACAGATGACTGTGCTCAAGTAACGGGTAAAAAGTGTCTAAATGGCGCTTGCCTTGAGTCACAATGTCACTGCAACGACGGCTACGGGGGAAAGGGTTGCGAAATGCCCGACGAGAACGAGTGCAAGCTCCGCCCATGTGACATTTTTGCACATTGCACTAATACACTGGGCAGTTATAAATGTACGTGCTTTCCGGGCTACGAAGGAGATGGGATCAACTGCAAAGGTAATATAAAAAAGACAAACTATTTGCGGTTTTACTGGTGCTCAGCTTGTATTCTTACGCTATTCTGCTCAAATAAAATTGTAGTAATGACCTTTCGCTTTATACCTGCATGCTTTGTCAGCGACAGGGTAAAATGATAATACCGAGCTGTATCGTCGTCACAGCTGTGGCAGCTATCTAGAGCCTGATGATGATAATTTGAAGACATGGCTTACTGCTTGCGCATGGTAGCTTGCGTCACTGAGGCGTCCATAAAGCTTAATCAATCAGATCAACACAATTTACAGAAAGAAAAAGAGTTTATTTGTACCTTTTTTAGCGTAGTTCATAATCCTCAATTGTCCTTGGTACAAAATTTCAGAAATGCAAACAAGAGTTTGAAACATGAAGGCATATTATGATAATGTTTTTTTTAGTTTTTGAGTCAGTGCCAACATTATCTTACAGCTGCACAGCTTTCTACCCTCCACTATATAGTAGTTTGTTCTCCCTTAAAATTAAAAGTAAAACAGGAGAATGAGCCAATTTTTCATTCCTGCGGGGGTGGAATAATTTTTCCGATAAATTCACCCTCACCCTAATAAGCCTGAAACCGAAAAGCCTGTACGAAGCCCAGGCCCAGGAGAGGAGTCGAAAAGAAAGCGATGGTGATTTTGCAAAATTTCTGGTTTCTGTTGTAGACCTGCTCTTCAAGAAATTCCGCCCCTGTTTGTGGATGAATGGATGGGTGAACCCTGCTCGTTTTTTTGTACAAGAAATGCGAAAATGGTTACCTACCCTAAAAAGAACTCTCTCTCTCTCTATTTTTCCATTTTTACTTTTTATCGTAATTCAAACTTTATCCTGTGTTCTGCTGATGTGTATCTGTATCATCGCGGCGCAGCAAGCGTACTATTAGTACGGAGAACACACTGTCTCTGCTACACTACATAATATACCTTTTTGTTTTATTATTACGGCAACATTACCTCATTTTTTCTTAAACAATGCCAACGCTAGCATAATGCTCTACAACAAGAGAGACAGAACAATAAACGACTCTTTACATCGTACTGATCAACAACAGCCGAGTAGTAGCAGCAGTATGCATCCAATACAATAGTAAATCGTAAAATAGGCATTTATTTCATATTATTTCCTTAGCTGACTTGTTCATAAACAATCGCATAACAATTTTCAAACACATTATCAAGTTTTATAGTTTAATGGTTCTATTCACAGTCTTTAACTATTTCAGCTTTTTTTTAACCTTCTACCAATTTCAATCCACTCTCTTTCCCTGTTTCGGATTCCGATGCTCGGTGTGCTCTGCTGATTTTCCCTCCCCGTGAGCATTCATTCTCGTTCCCTGACCATGAATAGATTTTCCCTGCTAAAAAAATCTTATTCTTTCTTTTAGAGAAAGAGTGCCTCGCCTAAAATACGTACTCAGCGATCTATCATCTGTATCACACGGGGGGAGTGCGAGTAAAAAGTAGGAATTCATTCACACAGGTTCACTGGCTCACTAACTTCTCAACCCATCAATCCAGTTGAAATTTTTAAAGTCTTCCTCTCTCCCTGTCTATTGTACCTAAAAAGTTCATTTTCATTTCATTCATCATTGAACGGCGCAGGTAACGAGTATTTTTCTGCAGAACTCATCATCGCGATCGCACTACGACTGTATAGAAAAAGAACAGTAGCAGGCGTAACACGAAAAACAAGATGAGATGCAAAACTCACAAGATACGTTTTTCTATCCACTCACTCTACTAATGAGTGAGGATGGTCGTTGCATCTTTTTTCCCTTTTTCAAATCTTTCTTCCTTTCTCAGCCATCATCACATAATCTCTCTATTTGATCTTCCTTTGAAAAAGGCAAAAGCTTGCTTCCTCCTTTCTTGGCGCAAAATGCAAAATGTCAGGCTGTACCCCTAAATGCAGTTTGTTTTTGCTGGAAAATGTACAACTAGAGGAATGGCACTACATTTAAGTGACGCGTTTTTATAATGACCATCGTGCTGATGACTTGTGGTGACAAGAATGCAAAATGATGACGAGGATGATTATGGTTCTCCTCCTGGCGTGTTAGTAATTACATTTTCTTAAGAAAATTGTAACAAAAAAATAGAACCGAGTGAGGGCTTGAAAAATGAAAACCTCCAGAGGCAGTTGCAGTCCGCCCATTGTCATTGCTATTGCTACTGCTGCCATTTTTGAAACGTCAGGTAACCATCATCATCAGCATCATCGTCATCCTCATAGAATGTCATTGTCTCTCCTGCTGCTTTTTTCTGCAAGGAACGTTTCGTTGTCGTTCAATTTCTGCAGCGTTACACAACACAGTAGTGAGAAGGATGGGCCAGGTCATGTTTGCACCATCCCAGAATTTTCCTTTTTTTCTTCTTGCCCACAGGGAATGCTCTGAGATTACAATAAAAAAACACCGTTTGAGGCTTTTAGCAATTTTTTTGTGTTACCATTACTTGCATCCAAGACGTTTACAATTAGTTGCCTATATGCTAAAATAAATTACGTACATGCAGATACACGTAGTATAATTACTATTTTTATTGCCACTATCCATCCTTCATGAACGTGCGGTATGTATCATTGACAAACATGCAAACGAATTTGTTCAGTGAGTTCATTTTACTTGGGTTTCTTCCATAATTTCGTACTTTTTTTATGTTCCCTTTTCATCTTCTCCCCATCCGTCATTCCTTTTTCATGGCTATAAACAATCGGTAATCTGTCAGATACGGATGTGCCGTGTATGTGTGTGTCTACACAACAGTCTTACAGTGTGTTACAGACTTGTAGATAAGCCCAACGTCTTCTTGCCTGCCGTATTATTATTATTGCTATTATACGATGAGAGCAAATATCGTATGGCCAATTTTTAATGCCTATCGTAGTAATAACATTCATCTTTTTGACATTTACACATTTCTTCAAGTGGTCGTCGTGGGTCGTTCATAGCGCGACGATGCGATAAGCCACTCTCTTTGATTTTTTACGTGATATACATACACAGTGATACCATATTATACACCTTGTGTTGCCCCTGCTTCAACAATCAACTCTCGACGAAAAATCCACAAAAAAAGAGCAGCAACGTGCAGAAAGGCATACACATGTATGATGGTTGTGGGAGAATATGACTGTGACCAACCTCGAGCAATAAAGTAAACAAATAAAAGAAGAGAGATAGAAAAATATCGCAGAAAAAAACGTATAAATAGCAAATAAATGCAGTATAATGAAAGAACGGTGTGTACACCAACAGAGAGGGAGAAGCGAGAGAGAGGAGGAAAGAGAAGCAAAAGACATTGAACACTTGAATTGAATTAGATACAGGTAATAATACAGATCTTATTATTACAGTCATACACCACAACAGTACTGTTATGCTGTCAAACCTACATTCTACATTTCATTTCAACAATGCGTGCATTTTTCTGTTTCTCTCTGATGTCTCTCTCTCTCTCCAACAGCAATGCACAATTTGCATCGACAATTTTGTTTCAGTTCAGTTACAACACCATTTCGTTTTGTTGCCTGTTCAATACGACGACTACATCGATGATGAACATTCTCTGCTGGACTGCAACGGATGCACCAAACTTGCTATATGCTATATTTATTATTCGTACGATAAAGTTATCATCAGCCATGTATCTCTCTCCTTTTTGCAAAAGTAAAGGATATATGTACCCATTTAGGTATGCAGGATTTACAAATAGTGACATGATGAAACACGACAAAAATCCCTTTGAAAAGAAACGATGTACAATTTTTACAAAGTTGTAAAAAAATAAATTTTAAAATACCTTATCAGTCGCACTCATCTCAAAACGTGCCAACACACAGCACATCACCAGGCAGCGAGAGAGGCAGGGCATTTTTTTTTTATTTGGTGGAATGCCATATATTTATTAGTTAGCACTGCATTTACACATTCAAATCGTCCGGCCGGCCGTTCATAGGCCTGTGATGATGATAACCAAGGAGCTAAAAAAGATGGCTAGGTCCAACAATCGTTTTCTCAAAATTTTAAAACTTTTAATGCCATTGTGACAAAATTTTTAGACATTGCTTCATTCGTACAATGCGATAGGACTTTGGTAACACCTCCCATTATCGCCACCAGAGAGCGCCCAGTATTTACCTGTACAACTTTGGCATTTTTTATTTTAAGGATGTATGCCTATCTTCAAACATTGTTGCTTCTGTTCTTTTCGTCTTAAAAAAGCAAATAAATATGGTAACGAATATAGGGGGGAAAACTCTTGATTTCATTGTTGGCTGCTGATCAGCAAATCAACGACAACAACGGAATCATTATGAACGCACAGGCAAATATCGCATTCTTTGCTGGTTGCCATGTGGTGTGTTAAGTAAGACGCATAGCTGCAGGAGTAAAGGGCGTGTTTTCTGTTTCTTCTGCTGCGCTCTTGCATGCCAGTTAATCCACCTCTTTATGGAGCTTCGTCTCGTAACCGTCATACATACTATGACCAAAATTGAACCAGCAGCGTGTAGTTGAACAAAATATAATTTTTATATTTATAAGCTACTATGTGCAGGGTTCAGAGGGTATAAAGAAGGAATATGATGTAACATTTCATTTATGCAGGTATATATTACGCTCGATTTTTCGTTACCTTCAGTTATTCAGTTCATCCAAGTTAGTCAAGACTTCGCGTTCCCTTTGCTCCCGTCGTTTAGCTCACTTATACATAAGACGTATATTATTATTAGAAACTTGAGTGCTACAATAGTCGGACATGTGTTTTAATGAATGCTACATGGGTTGTCGTAGGAGATGAGAGTTGTTTGATGTGTACAGAGCTAGAGAGGAAGTGTTACAATTTTCACGAGGGGATCTTGCGACATGTCCATGTTAATCAAGTGGTCTGAGGTACTTTGTATTAATAGCAAAATTTCCGCTCCATGAAATTCTAGACTCTAAACTACTAGTTACCTAGGTACAATTTAGTGCCGCAGTTCATAGTGAGAATATTGATGTTATTTCTTATCACGTGGGTTATTGCTATCTCAGTCAATATTTTAAGTGACACTTTTACAACGTCGTAAAAACCATGCAAATTCATATTTCAGATAAAGGACTTAACAAAGCGTTTCTTAACGAAGCCAGATTCTTTCTAAAAGTCCAGTAAACACGCATGACAATAAACGAGAGCGTTACAAGTTGTACTTCCCAGTCAACTATCAGCCTCTTGTCTGGCCCAAAACAGTTTCCAATTAATGTTTTGATTGCATTTACACAGTTTATGATGCCGCAACCCAATTACAGCTAATGACACTAATGTAGATTTTAACGTTCCGACGATGATTTCTATTGATGTCCCGATCGCGATATCAAATGTCCTCTGTTGTCTGTTGCGTTGCTTTTCATTAAATATCCGAACAGTAAATTCCGACATATAGACTGTACAAAAAATCTAGCCCATTTCTCTGTAGGTATTTTGCGTCAAAACCCTGCAATAATAATAAAACAACATGATAACTTACTATTACACTTCCTTATGTAAGCTGAGTAGTAGAATCAAATGAATACTCGATTATTCTGTCAATTTAGCAAGACAGAGAGACAAACCAAGTGTGCACATCATCTGCACTTATGTCTCCACTGTCAAGAGAATGCATTACTAATGACACCTGTTTAGCCATAATAAAAACAACAGGATATACGGCGAAAAAAGACAAACTCTCAAGGAACGCAAAGATCATGTCCCATTCCACCACTTCCACTGCTGTAATGTTTTATGTAATTGAATTTTCAGTTTTGTATTATGTCATGGCATGACTCCCTTCAAACCCAACAACAATACGGCCGCCACTGCTGTTCTTGCTTTCCATGCTAATTTGTAACGCATGTTGTCAAATCATTAAATCAATGATACTTTTTCGACGTTGTCGTAACAAAAGTGTGTGTGTGTGTCGACGAGAGGCCTGAAAACACACGGAGGGGATAAGAAATGGAATAGGAGTGCACAAATGCTTGTTTCTGAATATAGCTTTTGTTATTTTGAAATTAATCCTAACTACGTTTCATGCGATACCGCAGTTTTCGTCTTACATGTCTACTTCGAAATAATAAAGTAACCAAGCCTGTCAAATGTGGAGGGAAGGACATTACTGGGACTATTTATCTCGACAGCAGCAGCAGCAACACCGCAGTGACAACAACATTATCGTGGCATCATCATGACTCATGAGGAACTTGCACAGTTCAATGAATTGGAGTTTTTAAGTGTTTGTCGTTTTACAAGCTTGAATGCTCAGGGAACTATCCGCAGACAGTAGAAGATAGAGACCAGAGAGTAATGTCTTGTTGTATGTGTAATTAGGTTGCGATTATTTCACTTTATTAATTACTCCTTGCAGCTGTACCTCTGCATCACCAGAAATAATGCAACTCGTCAAGACAACAACTGACCGACCGGCTGGTCAGCGAAAGAAAAGGAGACAAATTGAAAAGAAGGATTTTTTAATTAAGTTCATCTTTCTTACTGTAGCTTTATTAAGCAAGTTGGCTGTTGTGAGAGCAGCACACAGCATTCTTGTGCTTGTTGACAATGATAATTCATGATAATAAACACAGGGAAAAAATATGATAAAGTAATAGATTATCAGGGAGGGACTTGCTATTGTCAGCTTAAAAACGAACGTAAAACATTTGCCCAATCGTGTGGAGGTGATGCAGTTATCGCTCGATATACATTTTACTACTCGACAACTATTACTATATTGCTCCTATGGAAATGGAATTCATGATGATGAGTGAGCGAGTGCATCGTGTAGGAATTAAAAAATAATATTTTTATTATCATTGTTAATGAGTATGTATCATGCTGTGAATGCTGCTCTGGTTGTTGCCTTCTTCGCTGGCTGGTTTAGCTCTCAGGAAAATTACTACCGCATACTTTTGCAATCCTTTTCGTTTCAATCATTCCATCTTAAAATATGCTTCGTTTTCATCTCAATTGAAATTTTGTGGAATTTTCGCAAGGCAACGTATTATAGTACGATTAATTGTAGGATTATATATATTATATTCATGCACCTTGTCATTTCAAACATGGCTGCAGCAACCGGGGGGACGGGTAGGACATGCCCCCCACAGGATTTAGAGATTTCACATTATGGGATAGAAAGAGGGAAGGATCATAATGTATTACAGGGAGGAAATGTCCCCCCTGAAACTGTAGCCTGATTTCCCCTACACCACGGCAGGCCACACTTGTTTTAATTTTTTTCGGGGTACCACATAACGTTCTGGCATTTCCTTTCTGGCAGTTAATGGCTGGGTTTAATGGTAGGACGTATGGACGGAACATGTACATGTACCTCTCCGAATACAACTTTAAAATGTCCGCCGAACATACGAAGTTTTAACAAAGAACTACCCAGTAGAGTTCATCATTGACATGTTTAATACTTCTGCTGAAGAAATACACAAGAAATCATCATACACGAAAATGAGAGTCCTGACAATCAAAGTAAACTCTTTTAATCCGTGTCTATGGCTCTTTTGTACTGTCTATAATTTCGACCGACTATCGGATTAAAATTTGTTGAAAACCTTTAGAGACGCGTATTTTGTTAGCAGCCTTTTACAGAAATCGTTTAAAAATACTTTACACAAGTTCGCTACACACGCACCGCCTCCAGCATGTATGACGACGACGAGACTTCTTAGGAGACCGTGATTGCGTAATATTACGCTATTACGCGGTTACATCAAGATCAAAACTGTTAGTACTTTTTTCTGCTTTTCTGCTCACGGTGGTGGTAAAGGCTCATTCTAGTGGCAGTATAGTACATTTAGAGGAACATCACTGCCATATCATCCCTGCGATGATGATAAGTTTTTGTCGCATAAAGACAGCCGTAGTACTCAGGTTGTTACACGATAGTAATCCAATTCATAAATAAATTACTTTTGCCAAAACTTTTGTAAAAAACCATGGTGTAAGCGAGTGCACAATGAAAAAGAAAGAAGGAAAATAGGGTGAACGAACTAGAAGTGGAAGGAAAGATGCAGATAAGGATTTCAAAGGAAAACAAAGATTAAAACTGGGGGTGGTGGTGGTGATGCGGTGCGGTGGTGGCCATGGTGTTCGTCTGCGTGTGCATTGTGTTTTGGTTGCAAAAATATAACAAAAAAATTTACTCTGCTAAAAATTAGCTGCATTCAGATTAGGAGGAAAGGTGGAGCAATAATTCAGAGGGGATTTACCGATTCATGCGTCATTTTGTCATTATGAAAGTACGAGTTAATTGTTTTTTTTTTCACTCTTGTAGCAGAGAAAATTTTGAATGGGGAATTATAATGACAGCTAGCAATTTGCAAAAGCTTTTCTCTCTCTCTCTCTCCCTCACTGGTCTCTTTCTTGAGGTGTGCACGAGGAGAGGTGTTGAGTTAATGAATGAAGGATGGTGATGGAATTAAAATTGAGAGAGTTGTAAGATTTGTAGGATGAAATCAGTTATTATTATAGACGGAGACCATGACGTACCTGGCGAATATTAAGAGAGAAAAAAAATGTGATTATCTTATTTCATTGAACCGAGTTATGTCATACTCAAATTTAAATCATTGCAATAATAATAATTTTCCAGTGCCTAATGCATTTTTTGGGCAGTGAAAATAAAACCACAAAAGGGACTTGCTCTATTGGGCATTGTATGTGGTTGCATTTAATATATTGACGCCAGTTATTACTGCGAATGAAAGTTGTCATGAGCATTGTGTAGCAACGAAAAGAAAATGAAAAGCTATAAATATGATATGCTAGACCTACTTGTAAATTGTTGTTTACATTTTTTGGGTAGGAGAACCAGTTTCTGCAGCAGAGTGTATATGATGAACATTCAAACAAAAGCTGGCGAGTGGGTTCGCTTCTCGGATTCGGAATTTGAATTAGAGCATGATATGATGATGGCGTTGGTAGTAGTTGTAGTAGTAGTCGTCGTAATAATAATAAAGCTCCTGATTCGTGATTCCTCATCATTGCCACCAACCAATTTACAACTGCTAAAATGCAACATTGTGTTATATTCCTTTTTATTGCCACCACTTTGAATTGTGTTTTATTTGTTCACATTTTTGTATTTCGCGTCTACAAGAGTGAAGCGTCCAGGCTCTACGGGAGAAGTAATGAGTAATGAGCTATAAAATATAAAATTAATCCGGCATGCTCAGCCTGCTGATGAACCTTAACTAACAAACGATTGAGACAATCAAAAAGCGATTATCGGGTTGAGGCTGTAAAATAAAATAATGAGGAGATGACGAGGAGCGGAGAGTATGCAGAGGCCTATAAATATGAAAGTAGAGCACCCCTGCTAGTTGAACATGGAAATTATTTGCATAATTTGCATAATAATCAACAAAGACGTAATAAAACTCACAGCAGTATTGGCACTAACTAACAAACATCAACAACAATAATAATGAACTTGTAAAGTTGTTTACAAAATTAAAAATCATGGGTGTAGGTACCGTTTACTCACTAAACTGGATTGAGGTAAACACAATCGCATCATCGCATTCGCAAGGCTGTTGCTTTCTCGCCTTCTCCGAAGACTCAACATCTTCTGCCAATCTCTTTACATAACGTACGTCATGCTTGCTGGTGAGCAGCAAGAAAAAAAACAGAAAAAACAGAAAAAAAAGAAATAAAAAGCAACAAAAATTTTGCACTACATATCCAGACATGCAAATTGGGCACCATTGTTGCATGACCGGAGAGGAAAAATCTCTCCAGGTCCAGGTTCGCATTTACATTTTCCACGAATAACTTGCAATCTTGTTTGTCATCCCCCTGCATTATTGTATAACGTCAGCAGTGGTACAAGATAAAACGACCGTGGTCAACTAAAAAAATCTCCCGTGCGGTATCACTACCTCCACTGCACGGCAACTGTGCATTCCTGATGGCAACAAACACCTGAAAAATTTCAGAGAAAACAAAAGTTAAAAATGTTTTTGTGATGCCAACATCACATCATTTTTGACATGCACACATGACATGAACAACGAAAAGTGTAGGAAACTTGTCGTCGTGACATACGTCGTCATGCTTGACTCGGTGACTTTTACTACTGCATTGGACACAGTAGATACACGCATAAATGCCTGTATAAATCAACATTCTCCTCCTAGCAGAGCAGAAAAAGACACGTAGGTTGATTTCCAAAAGGGAAATACCTATCGTTTAAGACGATACCTCCGTAAAACAGGAAATGGTGTGTCACCATAAAACTTGATGCTATGTTGCTAGACCTTGCAAACAATAAAAATGTCTCGTCATTCGCCTCGTCTAGTATTTTCGCATTGTGCATTGGTATTGTCTATGCTATGTTACATCATGTTAGGAGCGATGATATTTTATAAAAACGTAACGCTGATACCTACGGTCGTCCCTACTTAAACAGCGAGACTTCAAGAAAATACCTATCTACTTTACCTTCTTCAAGACGCTCATCCAGTTTTCCTGACAGGAGCGTACCTACATGCAATGTGGTACCATTTTCGTAGGTATGCACAAGGTGTGTTCCTTTGGTGTGTCCTGATTAAAAAAAGTTGTAAAAAGCCCATTCAGTTAGCATTTTATAGCTATCAATATTTGGATAATAATAATTTGTCATTCTGATAAACAAAAAAAAAATTCGGCAAGACGACTTCATACGTTACCATGTTGCAAAAAGCATTTTTTACATCATACGGAGCCATTCAACACAAGCTGATTTGATTGATATGAAACAACGGCAAAAGTGTTTAATTTCGTCGTCAAATTTTATTGTATCACACCTTCCCAAATTTTCAGTAACAGCTCTTTTCTGAAATCGTCGAAATGATGACGACAATCTTGCAGGATATCTTTCATGTGCACATAGGCATTTTTTAAACAAGAATTACTTTACAGTAGATAACTATTAGATACACTCAATAATAATAATTCAGCGTGGCCAATGCACCATAATATTTTTATCGTCAGCAGCGTCGTATGGTCAGTCATCTCATCATCGTCGCTGTAATGCTACATATTTTTATTCCACTCATCGTCTCACAAATTGTACGTACATTCTTGCTCACAAAGCTATCTCGAGCGGGAAGAACATTTTTCAATTAAATTCCTCGAGTTTTCTGACTCTCCGACGCATCTTACGCGAAAGGTGCCCCCATATTTGGATGCAAAATCCAATTTGAAATTTACTCCTTGCTGAGAAGGATGAGAACCAGGGGAAGGCCGATGTTGACACACACACACACACGATCAAATTACGCTGCTTGTACACAGTAGCCACGGGACCTTTCACGGTTTAATTGTATGTAATGCAATATTATAGTATTCATGCCACTTGAAATTTGTAACAGGATTTATTTTTAGCAAAAAAGGTAAAAAACGCAAATTTGTAGGTGTATCCCAAACAGCAGCCTTTGTTGGTGATGGGGGTATTAGTGAGTGTAATAGCGGTAAGAAACTGGTCATTCTAGACCTACGATACTATCATCATCGTCGTACGTAATGGCCATCATTAGTTCTTCCTCGTATTCTTCGGAATAACAAAAAAAAACATGAAAACTCTCTTTTCTTTCTTACCCATTTCCATTCATTGCATTTTTCTTTTTACGGAAAAATTCTATCATTTCCCTGCAGTGGCAGAGTGCACCGGCTAATTGAACATGTTTTCTTAAAAATATACAACCGATCAGAATAATAAAGCAACCTTGCTCCTGCTACCAGCTGTTATGTATGTAGTAGCACTTGTAACAGCAGCAGCAGCAGCAG
>JAHZNE010004638.1:0-29152 GCA_027744055.1 Callyntrura sp. NNG-2020 | reverse complement strand
TGTTAAAGAACGTAAAACATTAGCTTATAATTTTTAATATTAGGAAAATTAAATCAAAGGTCAATGAATTAATGATAATAATTTATTTGTTTACTTCTGAAACACCGTTAAACTTAAAACAGAAGTGACACTTTGCGGTCTGCGGGATTAAAAACGCACCCAAATAACTATTAATTTAATATAAACTGTTTGCGTCGAAATCGAATCAAACAGAATATTTATGAATGAAAATTTTTGAAATTTGGAAGAAAAAAACGATGAGCCACAACATTCAATTCTTAATTTTCATTCACTCAAACAATCAAACACATTTTATGTATGGTAGGTATTAAAAAAAAATAATTTAGTAACACAATACACGGTTGACGGTACAGTACAGTACAGCACAGGTACAATCGGATCCGTCCGACTGATTTGTTTATCGTAGTAATAGCTTTAAAAGATACAGAAGTTCAACTTTATCCACGGAAAACATACTCAATGGCGCTGTTGTAGTATGTGTGTGTGCGTAAGTACTGTGTAGTATTGTAAATGTGCACACACATATGCACAACCACATAAATGATGAAAATGTTACTTTTTTAGCTAGAATATTTAATAATATTTAGATAATAAAAGTACTAAAATTATTAATAGATAATGACTACTATGAATTTTGCAATCATCCAAATTCAATAATTGAGTTCAATTTTTCACCACAAGAAGAGCTACTCCAATTACGATACGAATGCGTTGTGTGCAAGGTGCAAGTGCAAAACAATAATACTCAAGAGTAAGATTACTTATTCGCCCCGTTGGGGCCCACCCAACCAATCGCTGGGTCAAATTTTGATAATTACTTATCTGCATAATGTTTATCATTTATCAGCCAATTTATCATATTTACCCCTCCCGTTACCCCCTGGGGTTGCTGACGTCATGAGCCCATCTTCGAACTCTTCGCTGCTGACATTCCGATCCGTACAATATGACAACTTCCAACCAGTGGCGTACCCAGGACCGAGGCCAGATTCTGTTTTATATAGTGCTTCTTCTATGTAAATTTTCAAGTCCAGGGGGGGGGGTCAAATGCCCCCTATGCCCCCTTGGATACGCTCCCTGTTTCCAACTACTTCTTCCTAGAAGAGATATCGTGCAAACGGTCGTACGGTCGTAAGTAATGCACAGAGCTAGATAAAACTATATGGAACCATTTAGCTGGTCATAATAGTTTGATTCTTGTATGTAATGTAAGACAAAAATGTAGCGCAGTTTCTCATATATTGGTGTATGCATTTGAAGACCCCTGGAGACCGCAAGGAACATTACCGAAGTCAAAGTTGGTATATTTATAAAACTCCATACGTGTCTTGTTTTTACCTAATTGAGCTCCAGTTGCCATTTAAAAATAAAAATTCATTCATGGTTATGTCGCAAGAGGGCGCCAACGACACAAGCCATTGTAGCCATTGTAGTCTTTGTAGCCATGAAGAAAACAAATCGATTACAATTTGCGAAAAAACCGAGTCCGATCTATAAAAGTTTTAAAATGCCCATGAGGATCACGGGTCAAACTTGGCAAAACGATATAACTCCCTAAGAAGTACTTCCATTTATCAAATTTCAACCCCTTGTCATTTAAAAAAACCATGACCCCCGGGGGTCATGCGCGCGGGATGAAAGGCCAAAAAAAGGTGCATTGTAATTGGAATCGATCCCCGAAAGCCGTTTTTTAATCCCATCACGTGAGGAGAAGCGTGTACGACGGCCCCACAGACTGCAATGACAAATCTAATATGTACCGCATGTACTGTGCTACAGAATAATAGAAAAAGTGTATGTCGAGTAGGAAAGAAAGTTGTAAGAACAAGAACACACAGTTTGCAAATTTACAAATATTTGTGTTCTGCATCTGCTTTTCACCTTACTGTACTGTAATGTAAGCTTCCCCAACAAACCAGAAAGGTGTGCGTATTTGTACATCCGATCCTGATCACACATGCAATGATTTGCGTTCTTCATTTACAATACAATGTAAACTATCAGTTAGACACCAGGGAAATGAGTATCCGTGTCCTTCCCTCCCAACATGCAGGGAGGTGTATGTAGACCCTGCGGTCCTGGTACAAAATTACACATACCATACCAACACCACTCCAGACGCCAGAGCTGGAGATGGGCCCAACATACAGAAACTTACAGCAGAACAAAACGGAAATGCCAAAAAGTCGAAAAAAACATGCTTTCGAAAGTCGCGAATATCTCAAAATCGATGAAAGCTATCGCCGTAATTCTTTTTTTATTCGATAGAGGACAAAAAAATCTAGGTAGGTCATTTCTGCTTTTTTCAAAAAGTATCAAATAACCACTCAAAAAAACGACTGAAAATTCAAAAAAAAATTTTTTTGAATTTTTAGATTAATAAGTACGCCAATGCAATAGGGGATATATAATATGCATGAATACATTCCCAACAATACTATCGCCCCCAAAAAAATTTAATAGTAAAACTTTTAAAATTAAATATTTTAAGAACTACGGTAAAGCACGTACATAACAAAAATTTAGTACGTTCTTAACTACGTCAACTTCAGTTCTAATACATCAAATTTAAAGCTTTACATAAGTTAAGCCAAATAAGAGTACGCAAGTCACCTGTAACCTCTAAACGACTTGTCTGAGAGCAATGGGACTTGTTCCAAACGTGGTCGATTACTACAGGTAGGTCATGTACATTTTTAACTTATTTCAAACTGTTATAGTTGAGACTCTTTACGCAAGTTCGGAGACAAAGTAAAGCGTTCCGATTCCCTACCATCCTGGCTGTAGGTTTTTGGGTATAATATATCTATACATACACAAAAAAAGTCAATGCATGTAAAAGTGAAAAAAGGCGGTAAAAGCTTAAAGGATACAGAGGAATTATAATGTATCAGAGGCTGGAAATATCCCCATCTTTCTCTTGTTGTTTCAGCCCTGTCTATCATACTAATACTAATAGAATTGATAAGGTGATTTTTTGTGCCAGAGGTCAATATTCTATCCTGCGGTTGTAACTAACTGTGAGTTACTAACATTAACACAGCCTTACAGCATGCAGCACAGAGGCCGAGGCTGACAGATCGGTATTTTAAGTATAATCAAGGGAGATGTGTACTGGACCCAAGGCATATGAATGGACCCATGGCACCTAACTGACTACGTAATCTGCATGTTCGTAATGTGCTGTTGTATCTTCGTTCTTTTCGCACATCCACAACTTTCTTTCTATCCTTTCATGTTTTGATTCTACCAACCAACCACTGACTGATTCTTGTAAAAAGTACTTCTCTGCTAAACTTCTTTCTTGCTCGTGTTGTCGTCATCGTAGTTACTCGTTCATCTTTTTTGCGTTTGCGTTTCTCTTTTGCTAGTCTTGTTATTCTCGCTTGGGTTCTTCCTCGTTCGTACATTCATTCGTGTACGTCTCTCTCATCATCAGCAGCACAGCAAAAGGTGACATCATTTACGAATTTTAAAAAATTAAATTTAAACTTCAAATTTCAGTTGTTCCGATAATTTCCAAAGGTAAGATATTAAACCACACTATTGACATCGACGCTTTCAATTATTACGTCTCTTGTTATAGAATTTACTGTTGTGTTAACTAAAGAGTAGAGGGTGGAAGATGTGTAAAAGCATAGGGCATTACTTACACTACACTGAGAGGAATTACATTGGCAAAATGTAATTATATTAATTATGAATTATATCCGAATTCGGGTTACGAACATCGAAAGTTCCGTTTTGATTTTCGCTTATCCTATCGATTTCGCCTATTGATTGATTGTTGTCTATTACCGAAATGTGAATGTGCGTAGTATGATGACAAACTACGTGTTACGGTTACGGTTACGTGTATTTCGTAATAAATATCATTTGTGCTAATCAGTAAGATACATACTCTGCTCCATCTACCACATCCCGAAATAACAACTTTTTTAGTCAAATTTTTTTCTCATCATTATTCTGGGAAATCAACAGTGTAAATTTGTGTAAATTATAGAAGGAAAATTAGCTAAGTAAGTAGTAGTTTATAAGTAAATTATATTTACGATATATATGTAGAATATGTAGAGGGATGATGGTCATGGTAGAAAGATAGTATGAGGCAGTAATTTGACTCATCACTTGGCCTTGGCCATAACACCGATATACTTTTGGAGTACAATGACGTATGCTGATCAATGATCAACAACTTACAAGTGACCACATTGGAAACATTTTTTTTAAAAGTATGTTGTTATCGCTCGTATGAACGTAAGCATGAAGCACATTTGGGAATAACAGCAAGTCACTTGTTGACTATCGTCGTCGCGAATAAACAGTCTGTCAACGGATACTTATCAATTTAAAAGTTTAAAATCTTGACCTAACCTTGACCGTGTTGAAATAACAATAGATAAGCACTTGCAATGTAAAATATAGGTAAGTTGAAGGCAAATTGTAGAGGCTGGACGTCATGAGACTTGGTAATTCAATTAAGACAACTCAGCTGGGATTAAGGTTCTTTGACTAACGAGTGCGCTATTTCGAAATCAAATTTTTATTTACATCAGTCACGATCATTGACCACTCTGACCAGGTGCCAGGTATATGAAATAGCGAATAAACGTAACAAGATTTGGAATTTGAAACCACAATAACTAACTAGTTAAAATTATCCAAAGAAAGAATTATGTAGAATTCAGAATATTTGATGGAATTGCCACGTCGTATTACTACTTAGTTTGGACATGTAATATGTGAATGTTACAACTTTTTTTTACAGTTGACAGTCAGCAGTGACAAGAACTTATTCAAGATGCCGAACATTAAACTTCAGAGCTCGGATGCTGAAATCTTCGACGTGGACGTCCAAATTGCTCGATGTTCCCTTACCATTAAAACCATGTTAGAAGATCTAGGAATGGAGGAGGGGGAAGAAGAAGTCATCCCTTTACCTAATGTGAATGCTGTCATTTTAAGGAAGGTCATTACTTGGGCTACTCATCACAAGGTTAATTATTTCACACCTCATGATAAATTAAAAAATTAAACAAGAAAATGTGACATCATAAAATAACTAAGTGTTTATTCCTACAACATACAACCTGTGACCTAATAGGACGATCCACCTCCAGCGGAAGATGACGAGAACAAGGAGAAGCGCACGGATGATATTAGCAGCTGGGATGCTGACTTTCTCAAAGTTGACCAGGGAACATTATTTGAATTGATATTGGTAAGTGATTCCATTATTTTAAATTAACATATACATTAATTATCATAAATAACATTATTAACCAAAACTAAACTTGCATGTTTGGTAATCATAAAGGCTGCCAATTACTTGGACATCAAAGGGCTTCTTGATGTCACTTGCAAAACTGTTGCTAACATGATAAAAGGGAAAACTCCAGAAGAAATTCGCAAGACGTTCAACATCAAGAACGACTTTACGGCAGCTGAGGAAGAGCAAGTGCGAAAGGAAAACGAATGGTGCGAGGAAAAGTAAATAGTTGAATTTTAAAGGATGTAATATCCAAAGTTGATTCATTTTACATTCACAAAAATTTCAACTTATTTAAAGAAAAATCACAATCAAAATCGTAAAAGCAGTGGCAAGAAATTGTACCTCTAGGTCCTCCTGTATTAATATGTTAAGGTTATTTCTTAGTTGTGCAAATGTCTAAATTCGAAGTCTTAACTGTATGGTCATGTACAACATGTAACGATGTATAGATCTGTGCTGTGGTACTACGAGGAACATGAATGTAGGTACGCATTGTAAGAAATTGTTGGAAAATAAGGGTATCTATACTTGAATGCATTATGGATGTAATCGTAATCAAATAAAAATGTTTATGTAACCTTCACGAGGTTTGTATATTGTAACCAAACGGACGTAGTTTCAGTGTAAGGGATTATTTTAAGATTTTGTCACCTCCATTAGATAAATCGTATCAATCAAATTGTTCTTGCACTGTACACCCAACCCAATTTAAAGGGCTATTTCGCTTGTGTTGTACTGTTGTTATATTTTCAACTTTATTAAATAAAATACTTTACGGATTTACGAATTTAAAAAATGAATTAAAGTTAAAATCATTTTTTTGTGATCTCCGCAATAAATATGACTTTTTGCAAATTATTATGGACTGGGGCTCATTCAAGGAATTCGTACAAAATCATTCTTAGGTTGTATATTATCATGACCATAATGGCTGACAGTTGACAGGGCATTTCGGACGTGGAAATTCTTGGATTTGCGTGGTTACGTACGGCATAAAAAGTACTTTATCACCTTGGCGTTAGCATAGAAAAAATGAGACGTTGGCAATCACAGACGATGCCGTGGAAAAATTGAAAACAGTTGAACCATGAACCCCCACAGCACCAAATGGTGATAATGACGATGATGATGCTTCTCAGCCTAAACTTGTATCTTCATGTATCTGATCTCACTTCGTATCATAACAATTGGGTAAAAACAGTGGCGAACAATGTTATTGTTCCAAAGTGCAGTTGTGCAGTAACGCGGCGTGTACATGCCGGTAAATGAGTGAAATGATTTGTTCGACTCTATCTGATCCTGCCTGCCTAGAATATTGGTTAGAATAGAACATGTTTTTTAGTTTGAATACTATTCCAGAATTTGTAACTTTGTAAAACCAGAGCTTTTACATACGTTTGTTATATGGTATGTTAAATTGCATAGAAATACATCCCCATCGTTATATATGAAAAATGATTTTGGGAGAGCCGAAAATTATCTTCTAAGCGAATGCTACGCGTATAGCTATTAACCAATATTGTCATTTTTTTCGTAAGTTGCTAATGAATTTTTATCAGTTACTGATGTTCTTTTATGATTATGGCTAAAACGAACTCTTTTTGTATGTACTTACAAGACAAAGAATTTCTTGGGGTGAATTGTGTAGCAATAGCAACAGATTGGTGATTGCAATAAATTGCCGGCTGAATAAGTTTATGCGCCAACCTATCGTATTTTTGCATGTACCTTTCTTGTAACGAATGAAATGAAATGCTGAAACTTGACCTACAAAGCCTTTTCACGACAAGAGTTTATGATATTCGATTCAATCACTCTAACATGTATACACTATACACACTACACACATCCATTATTGAAAATAATGAAAATGCCCATTTTGATTATGCGTGTTGTAACCTGGTTGTATGTAACTCTGAAGCATACTTCAAAGTACAGCAGCAAAAGCCATGGCGAAGGTCATTTTTTTTAAACTTCACGAAGTACTTACACCAAACGGTAGATCCGGACACAATATCTTAACATTGACAGGCTGACAATTAGACAAATTTTAGAAGTAGTCAATTTTGGTTACTTATACATTTAAATGCGCGAATTTTTGACAAGTTTGTCAACTTGTCGGACTTGTAATTTTATAAAATGGGGTTCAGGTATGTTGAAGGAGTTATTCCTTATACAAAACAATCTCCTCTAGATATGTCTATGACGCTAGAAAATAGGTTGAATTTTATTAGCAGATGGCTTCTGCTGTTCAGTAACGAGTTATCATAATATACTCATACACCATACACACACTATGCTCCGACACACAATTTATTCAGTATGCAGTATGCACAAGTTCCATAAAAGCAAACTTGCCAAATTTACGTTTTCATTTGCAGTTGCCAAAAATCTGTGTATATGTCGTTTTTCCAAATTGTGTTAAGTTGTAATGTTATAAACTGCTACTTTTTAAAATGTATTTCATCCAAAATGATACGAAAACTGAATGTTCCCAGAAGGAGGACTAGGTTACCTACTTATCGTATATATTCAATTTTTAACTCAGTGCTGAATGTGTTTTTGCACTGGGTTCGCATTTGCAAATTTGAATTCAGGTCAGTAAACTCAACGCAAGTACGTCTGGTTGAATTTCTTTTCGCGAGCTAGATGATGTAACGATGTAAGTAACCCGGTGAGTGGTGAGATGACTCGATGAAATGGTTTTCCTTCCTGAAACAAAGATAGCAACGCGTATTTGTTTTATGCCAATGATGATGCTGTGGCACAATAATAATGAAAGTTAAACTTTTGAGTCATTCCTACAGTGTACATACCTATATCAATGAGTTTAATTCAATGTTACTTCAATCAAACAACACGTCATATTATGTGTAGTACAATGTACCTATCACTTTTGCAAGCCGTTTGTGTGTGCAAAGTGCAAACGCAAAATCTAGACGTTAGTTTATCACTTTTCAAAGCTGAAACCTGATATGGTTGTCTGTCTGTCTGTAATCATGATCGCTTGATGGATGTTTTTGTCGTCGAGCGCTGATCGTTTCTGGCATTAGCATTTACTTTCATTATGCTTTTAGTGATTTTGATAAAATCAGCCAACCCCAAGGGGATAGAGATCATACATCGTCGACACTATGGATTATGGATAATTTGATGGGGCCAAGAATCCATCGTGTTCGTTCAGCTACGATCGTGGTGCCTTCTCAGTAACGGTGGGATTTTTCAGCTTCATTGAACCAGCAGCAGTTGAAATGTGGTAAGATTCTGTTTCCCGTATTATGTCATCTTTACTTGTTACTTCATTACGATTACGTACTAAGCCACTGCCACTGCAACTGCAAACTTTCGTTTTGTTGAAAGTAACCTCGGTAAAGGAAGCGAACCTTGTACACTGAAACGTGAGATGATGAACATACAATAAAATACAATACATAGCTAAATTTTTGCTAGGATAGAATTACATATATATGAGTTAGTGTTCCGCTTTAGAAATGTTTAACGGACGGACACCGTTGGTCTGTGGCCCGTGCCCCTTAAAAATGAAACACTAGTTTTGGTTATACTTGCTGTACTCGTGTATAGCACACATACATGCTTCAGCTGCATGGATCTTTTAAAGTGTAAATACCTACATACATTACACCAAAGGTCAACCGGATTCGGGGAAAAAGAACGTGCATTATGCATTGTAAGAAAAAGAAAAATCAGAGGACTGCTATGTCATATGCCAGTATTGTGGGCTCGGGATATGCAGAGGGATTGTCCCAATTACAATTCCAATTCATGTGTACATATTTTTCATTTTATACCAGTAATCGTTTAATATACCAGTAAGTATGTCAACTGTAAATGCATTAAATTTTCAAACGTACAAATTATGGTTGTGTATTATAAATTATAGAATGGAGTTGGCACGTTGGCAGAGCGTCTACATACTTTCGCCTCGTCTCTATGTTTGCTTATATTTCCTTTATTCTTGGTGGATACATTCGGAGAAAGACTCTGATCACTAGTCACACAACCGAACACTGGTACCATAAACATAAAACCTCACATTAACAAATTATCATTCTGCATAGCAAAGAAAGTACTGATACACATACGAAGGGAAATATCCTTATCTATATCATCGTCGTTGTCGCCTCAGATAGAAACGATGAAGTCTAGCAAAACTAGAAAATGGAAAAAAGTGGGAAGTAAGGAGCAGTAAAATTGCAAACGTCGGGCTGACATGAACAAGCGTTTCTAAGTTTTGAAGTACAATCATTACTAAAAACGAATTAGAACTTGCAACCAAAATTCCTATTTGCACTGTTGAATAATGGAGCATGTTCCGGTGAAAGTTGAACGGTCGGATTTACTGGGTCGTTATTTGGTGGCTACGAGAGACATCAAGCAGGCTGAATTAATATTCCAGGTTGAACCGATTGTCGCTGGACCAACTCCTTCCTACACGGAGAAAGAATGGATCTGTATGAGCTGTTTTCGAGCTACCAAGAAAAAAACAATGATTAGGTGTCTTGATTGCCAATGGCCTTTCTGCAGTAAGGAATGTGAAGAGGTAATTTATCTTTGAACTTGTCAGTATTTTTCTGAAACAATCATACATCTACATCGTTACTTTATATCTCTCCTTATAGGACGACACTCATAAAGACATGGAATGTTTGGTGTTGGCGAAAGCCAAAGTTCTCCCCGACGACAACTATTCCGACCATATCACGCTAATGCAGCTTCTGCGCTGCTTACTCATAAAGCACAAATACCCGAAAGGGTGGCAGCACATACTTTCGATGGAATCCCATGTTCAAGGAAGAAAAAATTCAACAAATGAAGTATGGGAAAAATGGAGACAAGAGGAAATCAAGTTTATTCATGAAACACTGGGGTTAACAGAATTTGACAACGAAGAAATTAATTTTGTGTCGGGTGTCCTGTCAATGAACGCTTTTGGTAGTAACGATATTCATGGACATCGACATAGGTAATAAATTGCATGCATTTTCGTTTTCGTATAATCAAAAATCAAAACCTCTGCAGACAATAGTACATAACTAAACTGCATATGCAATATTAGCTAAATATGATCACTTTATCATATACAGGCATGGTTCCTATTTGTATCACTTGGGAGCAATGGCTGCTCATGATTGCTCACCAAACACTGATTACGAAATTGACGAAAACCAACATTTCAATTTAAAAGCAATTGTGGACATTCCGAAAGGGAGTCAAATAACATTGAGTTATGCGTTACCATTTCAGGGTACACTCTTACGCAGGGAGTACCTCAAAGACTACTTTTTTGATTGTTGCTGTAAGAGGTGTAGTGATGCAATGGAATTTGGCTCTAATTTTTCCGGCATAAAGTGCTGTTCATGTGCAGACGGATATCTTTTACCAGACCATCCTTTGGCCGAAGATAGTCCATGGAAGTGTTCCGAGACAAGTTGTAAAGGAATGAAAAGTGCGATCGAAATTAACAAGATTTTGAAGGAATTCGACAATCTTCGTGAGTCAAATGAATACGTGACCGACACGAATGATTGTATGAAAAATATAACAAATTTGGAACGGTTGTTGGAGTATGGACGGCCGCTTTTCCATCCCAATAATTTTTGTTTGATGGGCGTAGAATTTGAATTGATACAAAAGATTCAGTATTACATGGAGATAGGAAGACTACCTTATAAATACAACAGCACGTTGTTGGAGCTGACTAGAAAGCACATTGAAATCGGTCAGTTACTTTGGCCTGGCTGGAATGATCGGTACGGAAGGCTGCTTTTCCTTCTACAAGCGGGCTTGCTCAATTCTTTGGCTTGTCAGATAAGAAATGTGGACAGTTCTGCTAGTCAATTGGGAATAATTGAACATACGGAAAAGTCACAACGAAAATTATTAAAAGAAGTTATGCGAATTCGAGCGGACGCTCAAATGATTTTGCTGTCTAAGCCAGAAGGGAGTTATGAGCATGGGTTGGGGTTAAAAGTTAAGCAAATAATGAACAAAGAAGTTTGCGAGGAAGATTTATTGGACAGAATACGAAAAATGAGTATAAAATAGAAAGTACTTTCTATAAGTAGTACTTTAAGTAGAAAAGTACTTTTTCATGTAATGGGATGAAGTTATGTTTTGTGTAGTTCTAATGAAGGGAGAACATTTAACTAAATGTAGAAAGACCAAGGTTTGAATGTAACGGTGATGATGAGCGAGACCTCTTTCTCACACGTGAAATTGTTAGCATATGACTATAGGAGTCACCTGATTTAATCCAAGTTGTTTTGTTATTATTGTTCTAGAGTTGTCTTCCATTATATATGTATAAAAACCTATTTAAGTTTCTTTTACTAGTCACTAGTGCAATTTGTAGTGTGGATGCAGTGTGATAATAATTGTATACGAAGTGCGTATCAACTTTCCTTACACAACTTTTTCATTTCATTCAAGTTTCTTTTGTCTAGTCATATTTAACGTGTCTAGTCTATCAATTTTATTGCTCTAATCTCCCATAATAAATTATACTTCTTCATTATTATCGAAGCAGAAATGCAATTTTCACGGTTTGTAGCATCATAAAACCAAAAATCTGGCGCTGTATCATTTGTTGAGGAAGAGCATATTTGCGTCACTTTTATCAACTATCAATTGCGAGAACATGCTAACGAAGTACGTACTATACATTTCTCGTAATTAGGTAACTTTCCACTGATGCAACTCCTAGTATTATAAGCACAATTTAAAAATGTACATTTACAGTAACCTTTCTCCGCTACCCCATCATAATTATATATAGGTTGAAATCCTCTCCCTATTTCCCATATTGCATGCACTACACATATTATGCAATTCTAAGGAATTTAAATGTGGTCGTGGCATATATATTTATTGATAAAAAATTTTCCAGTGTCCACAGTTGGCCAAGGTGTGTGTTTATGCTAGATTAGATCCGGATTATTTCCAGATCGGGTTCATTGAGTTCATTCAATACACGTCTTCTTTGCCATGGCCATGTAAGTGAGAAAGGTATAGAGAGTGATGATGATAATGCGTCTGTACCGTGAGTGCGATGATGGCTGCTTTTTTAGATTTTCACGTACGTGATCTATAATTTTTTAAGTTAAAGTTAAGGCATGAATCACGCTTTGCATGTCATCACGTGTCATGTTAATGTTTTAAAAAACTAATGTAATGCTTTAGAATCAATCACCCATACACCATCCACGCCTAAATCAATGACGTTTATTTTCGTTTATTGCTGTAACACGCAGTAACACAGTGTTTATAAACGTTTATAAAAATTGTAATACAAAAAACTCTGACTCGGTGGCCGTCCGACAACGCATCGTCTAATCTACTAAAATTAGCGTAGATATTATCTTGGGGCCTATTCGTTTACTTTTGAATCTTTCAATAATTAGAAGATTCTTTAAATGCTTCTTCCATGAAATGTCGAGTCTGTTTGCTCAAAAACTAACCGGGTCGAAATTTGAAGTTTGAAGTGTATAATCGATACTGATCGATTACAGTAACATTTCACTTTTAAACGAATAATATTATTGACCGGGATTATTACGGCGTTATACCTCAGTAAACCGTGAAACCAATTAAGAAGCATTAAGGTAAGTTATAAGTAGAACTGACCTACACCACTGTTGGAAACATTTAGGTACAGCGTCAGCGTACAGCGTTTGACTACACTTCCAAAAACCATCAAGCTTACGCGTGCCGCATGTTGAGTACCTGAAAAATCTCCAGTTCAATTTTTGCCAAAAATACCATTAAAATATTCAGCTAATAGAGTTGACAAGGATTTTTCTAAAAGGTGTACTGTAAATTCCATGCTGTTTCGTCAGGAATAGCTGCAAAAATGAATGGTATATAAACTTGTTTAATCAGTACTTCTCACGTCGTCAATACTGATCCTTCCGGTTGTACTTGCACAGTTTTCAGGAAAGTTTCCATTTTTAGATATTGTGAAACAGGAAAAAAATCAAAATGTCTTCTGCTCAAGGTAAAATATAATTTACGTCGCTTTTGAATTATTATTAATGTGGTACTGTTATTTTGAGACACGTTAACAGGCTGCCATTGGATGAACTATATTATCTTATATTTTTTGGTTTTTTAATAAAGTTTCCAGTTTCCAAGCTTTGCAGCTTATCATTGAAGAAACATTGGCTTGTACCGCTGACAAGAAGGTGAAAGAAAACTTGATCAAGGCTCAAAAATTAGTTCAAAGTGCTTCCCTAAGATCCAAGGGGATACTCACAAAATTTGCATTGGATGGACAAGTAGCATTAATTACCGGTGGTGGTCGTGGTATCGGTAAATGTATTGCTCACGGACTTGGTGAAGCTGGCGCTAAGGTTGCAGTGGTCGACATTGATTTAGATCTAGCTTCAAATGTAGCCAAAGAACTCCAAGAAAAGGGCATTGATAGCATCCCGCTACAGGCAGATGTATCCAATAAACAAGATGTCAATAAAATGGTACAGGATGTCGTGACTCACTTCGGAGACCTAAGTTTCGCGATCGCTATGCTTTAGCAGCACTACTTTAATAGTATTCTTGTTTTAACATAAAAATTTGTTTGATGGTAAATAGTGGATACGTGGACACAGAAATGAACAGGACACCTGTTTTACTGGAGGCAAGAAAGAGTAACGAAAAAGACATTCCACTTGGAAGGGTAGCAGATCCAGAAGAACTTGTTGGTGGTGTTCTGTATTTGGCATCATCACTGGCGTCGTACACTACTGGTCTAGATTTGCTTATTGATGGTGGCTTTACGTGTTGGTAAATAGCTGGCAACTAACTTGTACATATATTGTTCGTGTCTTGAAACTACATTGTTCAATTACAGTCTATTAGTAATGTCTAATATTTTGAGCAATAGGAATAATAATCATTAGTTTAAACGAGCGTAATTAATAATGCTGTTTAGACTATAATTATAAACTCTGGTGCAAACATACTGACAATTTTGACTAAGTTACGTAAATAAACTCGTACCGTCGTATATTTATTAATTACACTAAAACGGGTAGCAATATCACTATATTTTTATGTTGCTTAATCAATCTCCACTCACCACGTCGCCACTGAAAGAAAAGCTAGGCTAGCGAGAAAATAACATGTAAAAAAGTGGCGAAGCAAGTCGATAACTAAAAACAAAGGCAGCGCTTCTCTTATTTCTAAGCGGATTTGCTGGTGTTAGAATTTACCCTGAATAAACTGAATGTCCCCCCGCCGATTTCGAAACTGCCGACGAGTCCACCTATAATTACACTAGCCGGAGAAAACAACTCCAAAGGTGGACGAAAAAACTAAACCTTACTACGAAAATTCATTTCTTTATTTTGAATGGCACAAAGACCATAAATTGATAGAGAAACAGAAAAACGCTGTGACTGCACAAAGATTAGAAAACTGTGTATGCAATACACATATCAACTTCGTCTATTGAATAATTAAAAAGTACCAGTACTAATAAGTACTTTCCCTTTGCGTTCGAATTTTACTTGCTACTGTGTATGTACTAACATTTCCTTTTTGCTAATTACATTACAGAGTAGCGTTGTTGAAAAATTAATTTGCACAATAATATTATGCGAGAGTCATCGTTGAAAGAAACCTGTTTTAGAACATCTAAGTTAACATTTGACTGTGACAGTAACTTGTTTTCTCTGTCATGAACTTACCGCGAAGGTCTGCATCGATTCCAAGGTCAAGATGAAAATCATAAATTCAGTCATGAAATGGTTATAATTAACTACAGATTATCACAGAATGAAAAACCAGCAATAGGTTAACTGAAACAAGCTTTTACTACGATTTAAAGTTTTTGTTTCATTGTGGCGTGTGATAGGTGAGTGAGTAGCACAATATATATATTTATTCATCGAATTGACAAACAACCAATCTCGAGAAATTGTTACGGATAGTAGCCAACCATGGTTGTGCTATAAGAAAACACCTTCCGCATAAATACGCAGTATTTTTAAGGTGACGTACGATAATAATAGCAGGTTATAGAACATTACTGTGTTAGCTGAAGCAATACCCCTCAATATTCAGCCACCAATTACACCTCAGTCAGTCGACGGCATTCCTCTCCGGCACGACGGAGAGATGTTGTTTTCTAAAGTTAGTGGCATAAACGCGGTTGACCTTGAGCAAAATCGGTCAGCAATAGAAGCATACTGGAATGGGGAAAGCATTTTGGCATTTTTTAAATCATTTTTATCATTTACCGATGCAACTTTAATCTTTGAAAAGCTGTATTATTTGCAAGATAAAAGGTCGCGTTAACCATTTATCTGTTTTTAGTACATGCTACCTACCTGAATGGTTGCTTCCTATATATTCTTTACATGTTTATACTCTGTCTGTGCACTTGGCGTTTATCGTATGACCGCTGTACAATTTATTCTAAGTACACATAGAATTGCAAATGTGCAATAAAATCTAAAACTTAAACTTGGTAAACTACAAAATGCATAATACATCTGCAGTTGGATGTTACTTGCGCTTCATTTGCATGAGCGAATATGCTATATAGTTAATGATGGAAGTATTCCATTTACAATTCAAATCCCTTTGATAACGATATGGACCTGTTGGTACAGCAAATAAAAAGTAAGGTTAGCACCATAATATTAACAAGACTAGCTGGTCCTAAATAATTAAATAATATGTGGTAATGAAATACATGAAGAAATCTTCACAATTAATTCACTGCAGACAGCAGTAGCAAAGCTAATTGCCAAACTTGACCTCTCTAAACTTTAAGCGCGCCAGTTATAACAGTCTAACTTATCTGTCACTTCTAAGAAATTTCACAACGCATTTTACACTTGCCTAATCAGTACATAAGAATCTATGATCTAATCAACTATCGGCAGCAAATGTTTCATTCATAATGGTACATACATGCATAATGATGAATTCGATTAGCCCAATATGATTTGAATGAAAAACGTCGTCTCAAGGTCACGTAAAATTGGATCTAAGAGAGATCACAGAAATGCGTATAGGTTTTATAAACAGCATTTTATAAACATTTTTTGCTATGTTGCGATTTGAGATACATACATGGGCTTATGTTCAGGTTCCCGATTTCACTACTGCAGCACCACGGACCTTGCTTTTCCGGCTATTGTAATTGTCAATTGTCCCATGTCCAACCCCCTCAGCACTGATGCCAAAGACCCATTGAGATAAACACCGTAGATAAGTTATAAAAAAATTTAGTTCGGAAAAGAAAATCCAAAGAATTTTATTCTTTTCATTAAAAAGGTTAGTGTATTATTTAGAAGGGTAGTTAACATTGCCTATCGCAGTTCCACACATTCCATATGCGATGAAAATGTAGATGATGTGCATAAATGGCAGCTAAAGCATCAATGCACAAATTTTTTAATAGGAATGGCAAATACCTAGTGATTGAAAACCCATACTGTGGCAATTGTTACCCATATTCGCATACATAATTTAGCATGCGGTTGGCCCATAAACACATGACGTAACATACTCCAAAGTAAAATGAGTCATGACGGAGAAACAAAGGTTTTAAATATTACATATTTTTTAACGAAAAAAGTTAAGCGCATTGAAACAAATATTCTTTTGGGTAAAATACGCATTTGTTTAGATGAAAACAATGTTTTTCTTGGTAAGAATTCTCAATTGAAGACATATTCTGCTAATGAATAATAAAATAAAGATAAAAGAAGAGAACCTCGATGAGAATGTCTTATAATAATAAAATGCATATTTTTGATTTATGACTAATTTATAACTAACTCCCCATCCTCATTGAATTGCATTATTTTTAATAACCTAATTTTGTTTTATCAAAGTAGTACATAAGAAAATAGATGATTTTTTCAGTCTTGTCAGTACGTAAAGGTAGGTGCGGTAAAACATTGTATTCGTCGTTAGAAGCTAGTTCCAGTTGGTATCAGTCGGAAACTTTTGTAGTGGACGCACAGGATAAAGAGTTTTTCTTCGGGAGTTCATTTAGGAATATATACCCAAATCTCCTCAACCT
Organism: Callyntrura sp. NNG-2020; assembly: GCA_027744055.1. Classification (NCBI taxonomy): domain Eukaryota; kingdom Metazoa; phylum Arthropoda; class Collembola; order Entomobryomorpha; family Paronellidae; genus Callyntrura; species Callyntrura sp. NNG-2020. Next base: position 11,804 of record JAHZNE010004638.1, on the reverse strand, counting down.
ACACATATTGTACACATACAGTCAACAGTGTACATGTAACAAAGTTTGAAAGCCGTTGTTTAGCTGTTATCTGAAACGTTTGCATCGTTCTGGCATTTAGTAAGTAATAATAATAAATTGTATTGTTTCGTGTCCAGGTGCTAAACTATATTACCATCAAGATAGCATTTTAAAGTATTTCACAATGGAACCTAATCACAGTACTAATAACATTGAGCAGCAAAGAAAATATGGTAAAGTCATTGACAGCAATATTTTTATTGCAATAAACTACCAAAAGCTTGGTCAAATAATCTTATCGTTTAAATCAACATCGGACATCACTTTATTATCATTTTATATATTTTTCTGTAGGAGACGCTACAAGTATTGTTTGCAATATGCTACAGGAAATCAAACAGAGGAACAAAGATGCCGTCCTTGTGGACCTTATTACCCAATGTTGCGATGTAGCAAATGGTCAGAAGCAGTACATAGAGGAATGTGCTTTTCTTGAAACGGAACTGCAACAAAGGATAGGAACAGACACAAGAAAAGACGAACGGGCTGCACTGGGAATAAACATGCTAAGTGGACCGCTGGAAGGTGCCCTTGTAAATAATATTTACTGTTGAACTAGTAGTATCATGGAAAATATGACAGTTTCGTCGGTCACAATATACCTAATGTTTTCCTACTAAATGAAATAACCTCAATTAGGGAATTTTCTTAAACTGATGGCCGAGATGGCACAGGCGAAAACGATTTTAGATATAGGAATGTACACAGGTTACAGTGCAGTAACACTAGCTGGCTCGGAATATTGTGTAAGCCAACCGTAATTTAAATGAGATTTCAAGTTTTAGAAGGCATTTATAATTTGAACCCAGTTTATTGTTCGTAAAACTTTACAGGAGAACCTGGTGACACTGGATGTTGAGCCGTACTATGAATCCTTTTTAAAATTGCGACTAGATGGGTCAAAACTTGCAAGTAAGGTACGTATAATGATTGGGCCAGCAGAAGAGTCGCTGCGACAGTTGAAAGTGGAAAATATGAAATTTGATTTCGTTTTTCTTGACGCCAATAAAGGAGGGTATTTAGATTACTACAAGGTAAGAGAAAAGCATATACACAGTACCAGGGAGTAATATTTTACAACTGACAAAGTGCCAAAAAATATAATTTTAGCTAACTCTTTTGTGCAAATTTGATCAAATCATACATGAAATGATCACGAATAAGGACTGCCTTTCAGACAAACGGGCATGCATACGTGCTCGATTATAAGATGTTATAATAGCATGGCTTGCTCAAAAGTAAAAGTAGCTTGCATATTTCTTGCGAAACTCATTCGGAAGCAATTTTGAGGGCGAGTAGGAATACCTATGAAAAAGCCATAATAGTTGATAGTCTGAACTGTGAAGGGCGAAGGGAATTTAAGCTTTTTGTGTTTTTCTGTGTTTATTTTACATATAAGTACATACATATGTTTAACGATATTTATTTGAAGAAAGAGCTCGTTGTTTATGTCGTTATTATGACAGTTACACTTAAACTTTATTTTATATGCTTTGTCATCGAATTTATTAGTATATTATGGCAAACGGACTACTAAACCCAACTGGAGTTATCGCATGTGACAACGTCCTTTGGTATGGAAGAACATTTAACCAATCAACTTCTACTGGCAAAATTCTGCACAAATTTGTTGAATTTGTTAAAAATGACAACAGAGTTTATCAGGTAAGTTTTAAACTGATACATTAAGATCACATTGTAAAAACAGACACATCTAAATTATATTTCCCTGATTCCTGATCGTGGTGATCTCCTGCACACAAAACGTGTACATGGCATTTCAGTCTCGAAACCTCAAACATACATAAGTACTAAAAAAAATTATCACGGCTTTGTGCGGACAGGTAATATTGCCTATTCGAGACGGAATACTGATGATAAAGCCAAACATCCAGCACATTTGATTGGAAAGTATATTCAAAATGAAACACTTTTACAATTTACACCAAACCAAGCGACAACTAATGAAGCTGACGTGTCTATATATACTCAACTATACATTGACATTTTGCAAGTTTACTCGTCTCGTCACAAACAATTGAACAGTTACCAATAGTGTTGTATGAGACCCGACACGGGAGTGGGGCTGATGGGGGAACCCGAGAAACCAATATAAAATAACAAATTAACTTACACTACCACTATATTATCAAACTTAGATATTCTAACTCTGTGTTATATAGTACAGCCATGAATGGTTACGACTGTTTCAGAGCTCGTTTGCCACACATATGAATATTTGAGTTTCATGGAAAAAAACCTACCTATCTCAGTTGGGTAACGTGCGTATGCTATATCATCCATGTAGTTAAAAAAGAAACAATGTTGTTTCAATCAATTTACAATAAAATGACTATTCTATTACAATTGTCAATTGTTTGACATCTGACAAGTTAATTCAGCAATACTCGCCATGAATTTTACTTTCTATTCATACTATATCATATATCGAATTGTGTTATATAAGATAAATGTTAATGTAAATAATGTATAGATGATCAAACTAAACGAAGTGTTAATAAACTACCAGCAGCGCTTTGTAGCTAATAGTGTATGCTTTATCAAATTAAGTTGCATTTTAAATTTGATAGAACTGCTAACAAGCATGTGCCAAAATTTCTGTCTATGAAGTGTATGTGCTCGAGCATGTGCAGACCAAGTTGTTTGGTTGAGGATAGCCAGTGAACACTGACCAGTACTGGCCCTCTGGGTTACCCCTAAAGAATCTGCAGTCAATATACTAGCACTAGCATGCTTTTTAGTTGATTTGCAAAACCGGTGTAACAATATAAACGTTCCATCCAACATTGTTCATTGTTCAACACATTTAAAACAGTTGAAATCTACTCTTACCACCACAAGATATTTTAACAAGGGACCAACTTCACATTTTAATTTAATAACCACATGGCCAAAATTCGATGCCTCATACATCAAATGTATCATATAGTAGCAAACAGAACAGGGGCTAAATATAGAAGTGATTATTCTGTTACACAAGGACTTACAAGTTATGATCATGATTAATGAAAGAACCTTTTCATAAATAAAGAATGTATAGATTTATGCCATGCACAAGTCAGCACACACCAGTTACCAGTCATTTAGGTGCGAGTATATGTTCTTCAGTATAATGCTAAGCTTTGCAGTTTGGCTTTTTGAAGTCGCTGGAAGTAAAGTAAATTATATAAAAACCTTACTTATGTAATCAATTTTAGACACACTGTACTACTTCAAATAATTATTATTTGTATATTACGCCGTAATTGACGCCGTACGACGATCGATTTTTTTTGTAATTAAATGGAAAATCAAGCGTAAGTTTATATTATATTTGAGAAAAAAGTCTCATCACGATAAAAGTATTTAAAGCGAAGTGTAAGTAAACACAACCATGTACCGATGTACCAAAACTACCAAATATAAAATACATTAACATTATCTAATTTGTATCACATCGACTTTCGACTATACGAAAACTTTGCTTGAAAAAAAGTCGCTTACTTAGTGGGAGCTTTTATCTGCAGACAACACGCATGAAACGATTCATAGGAGTCGGAGTCAACAAATATTGTATATACCCAAACAAAACGATGGACATGAATAGTTCTAATACAGGCAAACCGGCTAGGCTATCTCCCTCCACGTGGTTTGTGATTTTATCTTTCCATTTCTCCATCTTCTACTACTTACTTTGATACGTACAAGTTTAGATACATGCCAGCAAGATATGAAATATTCTTGTGCAGGACACTACTATTACTAATACTACCACCACCAACACCAAGTTATAACTTTAGATGAAAATAATGACCGCCCCGTGAAATGTACAATACACATACTTAATCGTTAAAATAGGATGAGGAGGGCATAAATAAATGAAAGACAAACACATTTGCATTCATTAATGGGAAAAAATTATTAGGCGCTTATCACAAGTTGAAGGCTAACATGAAAATGTTAAATAATGCATGACGCCATGACGCGCCGGATTGAGAAAAGGTAAAAGCGAGGTTTTCAGTCGACTCTTTCTCACTCACGCGGTTCGCTTCTTGCTACCTGGACAGCTAAACCAGACTCCGTCTACCCGACGTAAAGGTTTCAATTTCCAGTAAAGGTCTTTGAGTTGTTTTTAAACAGCGATAAAATGGAGTCTGCCAGAGGTATTTTTTCAGAATCATAAAACAACGTTTACATTTCCAAAAAAAAATAAAAAATAACGGCAAGTAATAACTGGAAACGAATATTTGATTACTTACAGATCCCGCACTTGAGAAGTTGGAAACTCTCATCAAGGAGACCCTTGCCACCACAAGCGATCCTAAGGTCACCGCTAATTTGACCAAGGCCCAAGAAATTGTTAACACTGCTTCAGTTCGTTCAAAGGGTATTTTAAACAAATTTGCTCTTGATGGACAAGTCGCAGTTGTTACTGGCGGTGGACAAGGCATCGGGCGTGCAATTGCTCATGCTTTGGGTGAAGCTGGCTGCAAAGTAGCTGTCGCTGACCTTGAAGTATCTCGTGCTGAGACCGTAGCTAAAGAGCTTCAGGGTAAAGGAATCCCAAGCTTGGCTATCAAGGTCGATGTGTCCAAGAAGCAAGAAGTCGAAGACATGGTACAAAAGGTCCTCTCAACTTTTGGAGATCTTCACATCGGAGTCAACAACGCTGGAATTGTATTCCACAGTAATTCTGAAGAAACCAGTGAGAAGGAATGGGGAAAGACTCTAGATGTTAATCTCACGGGAGTATTCTATTGCTGCCAGGCTGAGGCCAAGCACATGTTGAAGATGGGAAGAGGTAGTATTATTAACACCGCATCTATGTCCGCTACCATCGTCAATCACCCACAAAGACAAGTTGCTTACAATACATCAAAGGCAGGAGTGGTCCATATGACTAAAACTTTGGGAACAGAATGGGCTGACCGCAACGTTAGAGTCAACTGTATCTCACCGTAAGATTACACATCACATTTTAGTAGCCTTGATGTGTTTTATGCACAAAAAAATATATCTATATATGTATAAATATAACTTACAAAACGTTACATATTTTTTTACAGAGGATACGTAGACACCGAATTAAATAGGACAGAGGGGCTAATGGCTGTAAGGAATATGTGGATTAAAGATACCCCCATGCAACGACTTTGCGACGCTGAAGAGCTTGTCGGAGGTGTTTTGTATTTAGCTTCTTCTCTTTCCACCTATACAACTGGACTCGACATGATTATGGATGGTGGATTTACTTGCTGGTAAAAACATTGTCGCAGATTCGAATAAATTTTACTGACAAACAAATAAACTTTTTGCCCGAAAGTCCTCATAATACATAACCCGTGCGACTAAGTAAACGAAATAAAAGAGCTATATTATATGTAATATAAAAGTCTATAAGATTATAATTACGCATCTTATTGCATACGTTGAATAATATCATTAAGAGTTACAACTTACAACCGGTTTTTGCATAAGATATCATATCATGTCTCCAGGTATGTCTATTCCCCTTGTCATGTCTCTATATATTGCATGTTGAGGGGTATTTTGAGACGAAAGGATGCACGGGCTTGCAGAAAGACATGTGAGAACGATAACAAATTTTAACTAAATTAAATGAAAGCATGAATCTGACACTCAGAAATGTGCGTTATAGAATGCCTACAATGATTTAAAAATTACCCTGAGAAAAAATTGCATAATACAAATGTCACGTGAGAGACCCAACTTTATACAAACTGTAATTCAATGTTAAGAGAACCATTAAATTATGCATACTTATGCGGATCAAAAAATACATATGACAGAGGTGATATCTGTGGCAGTGGGATATGATAACAATAACTAATAATAAGTCTAAATCAATACGGTCAAATTAATTACGTACTTGGAGTTTATTGACTTTATCATCCTTGTACAATATCTTTCTACATTTGTAATTATTTGTAATAGTTAATGTCTACGTAAATAGCGAACAATTTTAAATTGCATTCCGGTTCGTTCTTTCCTCGTCCTTCAACTTCTTCAATTCCTCTTGAACGTAGACATCTATATCGTCCATCGGTTTATAAATAGAATGAACTACCTGAGATCCTATAAAAATATACAATATAGTAGTATTGATTGTTATAAAATATAATAGTAATATCAACATTAAACTAAAAATACGTATTTAAGAACATTAATTTGTAATCTGCAGCACCTGCAAACATGCTCAGCATAGCAGCGACGGTGAATTTAAGGTACTGACTCCAACTTACACCCACAGGCATTATTGGTCAAAGATAACGGCTTGGCTCCGTACCGTACCTCTTGTCTAAGGCGGCCTTGATGTTTCAAAATATTTGTTTTCTTTTCCACGCTTTAGCTTTCTCTTTATTGGTTTGTTGAAACACTCTGAGCAGTGTGCATAAATTTGGCTAGCTCCTCTGCTCGTCTCCTTTTGTAAGTTTTATCTAGGGATAATAGGGCATGGTTAAAAAAAACTTGCAAAATACACAGGTACAAAAATTTGTGTATTTCTTAGCCGTTCGCATTTTTCTTTAGTTATATCATACTTACAAAAATTTACGCTATTGTTGACCTCCCAATTTATCATAGAAAACTCTAAAGCGGCTCCTAGGACGAAGAAGAATGGCAGAAACCTGTAAAGGCCCAATGTTTTCTTTCCGGGAACTTTATCCAGCAGTGATTTAATTAAAGTAGACCGCATATTTTTATATAGCGATGCAGTTTCTCTAAAATGAAAACAACAGACAGTACAAAGAATTGTGGGTAGTTTTAATAGTGATTGTTGGTGTTGCACTATTATCAAACCAAGATCAGGATTGACCCTATTAGCACCGACATAAAAAACGGGACGTAGTTTAATTGTTTAGTAATCAAATCTTGATAATGTTTGGTAATACATATGTGTTTACATTTCACAAAAACAAAAACCATACGCATACCTGTGACATGTCAGACCAGACAAGTGTAAGTGACGTGGTGTTGTAGTTAATGGTTAAGTAGCAAGCTCGTTGGTAGTGAATGTCTGACACAATTATTTAGTAGTTTTATAGTTAACTACTTCAACAGGAACTTGATTAAATATCAACGTGTTAGAAAGAATTGAGTACGGGTACGAGCAGACCCTTACCACTTGCCGTAACCAGCCGAACCGTGGCCGGGGAAAAGAATAAGAGATCTAGAAAATCACATGTTTATGGTTTACATTTTTTGTCTGCTTATGAGCCGGAGCCGAGCCTAAGATGTGAGTTTTCCAATTCGCATGATCCCCATCATCACTTCTCTCAATGTTTTTTTCGTTTCCTCGTCTTTTGTAATGTCATCATAAGCCAAAAGTTTCATAGAAGAATACTATTATACGGCGGCAGTTACTCCAATTTTAAAAATTTCCAGTCTGTCCACGGTCATAAAAAAAACTTTTGTCCTGCTAAGCATTGCATTGTGTCGGTATCCAGCAAGAGTCTTGATATTGCCCATTTTGTTATTAATTCCAGTGAAACATACTGCAACCATGTCCATTCAACAGCAGATCCCACACTCAGTACATTGATACACGATTGATAGTACAGTCCACCAGTGGATATTATATGATCAAGATATGAAAAATTTGCTCTGCTCTAGTTTCACATTCGCATTCTTCAAACAAGTTGAAACCAAATGCTCGGAAATAGTTTCAATAGGGTTCTTAATTGCCTTAATCGAATAAGAGAAGCAGCAAGGAAAAATAGGGAAACCAAATGAATAATAAAATGAATTTGACAATAAATTAATTACTCCACAATAGCATAATAAAATACGTTATACAAGCAAGCAGGGGCTGGCTATAATTTTTCTGGTATTTACATACATGTGGCATCGCATGGCATTGCACATCATCGTCTACATTGTTGTTTGTTTGCATAATAAGTATCCAGTTGGTAGGATCAGGTAGAGTGTAAGTGTAAATATAAATATGGTGCAGTCACTGCAGTGAGCGTGTGTGTTGTGTGGTGGTATGATATCTTGTATTAGTAAAAAATATGTAGGGAACTAGGCAAGTCATTTCTTTTACGGCAATGCAATATAATCCAATTCGTGCATGCTTCTTGATTTTTAGATTTGGATGGAAAAGCTTGGTGCTGCCGTATGTTGAATGATTGGATGTATACTTGAATAAAAATATAGTTACTTGTTTCCCTCTACGAGCGTGTGCAATATTGAAGTACGATTAGAAGAAAAACAAGATTAGAGTAGCAATGAAGTTGTGTTGAATGTTATTATTGTATTGGTGTGTGTGGGATCATAAAAACTCAAAAGGAGTATTGAATGTCGTGTAACACCTCATGTGTATAGAAAACAGTATGGGGAACTGGAACAGATCACGACTTGAATAAATCAGCATCATTATTTTCAAAAGAGACGAGAAGTGATCATGAAATAATGATTTCGTTACACTGTGTGATACAATGTTAATTAGCTCTTGTTAGAGAGTGTGATAATTTAAAAATTGTGGTAGATAGACAATCGTGAGGAGGACATAACGGGTGTGCCGTTGTCCGTATGCGGTGCCGGGCATTTTAAGGCATGCTTGTTCTTTGTAGATTAGGGACTTCCTTTATATTTCTCTTGTTATTCTGTGATTCTTAACTTTATTTAGTGACTAAAGCGCCTGTATGACCATGGCGCTTTCTAAACCTTTGATGAACTTTACCAATAATGCTAGTAGTGGTGCCGGCGCAAGCGGAAGTGTGTCGGCAGGGGCACAGGATAACAAACAAGTCTTGTATGTGGCTGGTGCGGCGGTCGCTGCAGTGGCTACGGTAGCGGCAGGTTATCTTATCTATACCAGGCTATATAAATCATCGCCAAAAGACGGAAAAGGAACGCCGTCAAAAGATGAGTCTGTGGAAACTCCTACTACCAAAACAGCACCGCATCAGATTCTAAAGGAAGCAGGAAATCAGAAGTTCAAAGCAGGCGAATACAATGAAGCTCTCGAGAACTATACTAAAGCAATTGAACTTTTGGAAAGTGATCCAGAGGTGACCGGTGAAGTCAAAGCCCAAACATTGTCGATGTTATTCCAAAACAGAGCAGCGGTGTTCGAGAAATTAGTAATAAATATTGACATTATATTGTATGTTATAGTCATTTTAATGGGTTTACATTATTGAGTTGTCATTCCGAATGTTTTTGTATATGATTTGTTAGGCAAACTGGCCAATGGTTATAAAAGAATGTGGAAATGCGCTAACTTTGAATCCTAAATATATAAAAGCTCTTCATCGTCGTTCAAAAGCTTACAAAATAACGGGTTTCTTGGATGAAGCGTTAGAGGATATCACTGCCGTTTGTATCCTGGAAAATTTCTCCAGTACCAGCTCAGTAACGTTGGCAGATGAGACACTAAAATTAATTGGTATGTTGTGGACGTTTGATTTGAAATCAGTAATGCTTAGCTATGAAGCATAAAATCAATATTCATTGACTCGTACTGTATTTATATATGTCATTTTTTAAATAAAGGAACCCGCGAAGCTAACAAACTTTTAGACACAAAACCACCAATTACACCATCCGTACATGCCGTTAACTCCTTTTTGCGTTCATTCTACAACGACCCTGTGACAAAATTCTGGAGGGAAAAAAGTGTAGAGAATGGAAGTAAAGAAATTGATTCAGAAGATAGTAAACCATCAGCGTTTCAACAAGCATTAGTAAATCTCCGAGCCCATAATTACGAAAAAATCATCCCACTCTGTACTGAAGAGCTAGAAAAAGCAGAAAACGTAGATGCAAGACTGTTGAGGGGAACTTTCAGATATCTAGCTGCTTATAGGAAGGAGACTGTCAATGACCTTGATGCAATTATATATTCTACTGCCCCAAAGGAATATAAATCATCTGCGCTTATCAAGAAAGCATCTTACATGTCTCTTCTAACAGATAATGATATGGCATTTGAAGAATTCTTCCAAAAAGCAGAAGAACTGTGGCCCGAAAATGTCGATTTATGGCATCATAGAGGACAGGTAACTTCTCGCTCTTGTGCAAAAAGTTGTTTCAAAGTTATTTCCTTATTTCAATATAATTTCATATTGTTAAAGGTTTATCTTACCCGTGGAATGATTAACGAAGCAGTAGATGCTCTTTCTCGAGCTGCTGCGCTGGAACCCAATTTTGGACTGGGTGTTGCAACAAAGTGGTACATCACTTTTAGAATGTCAGCAATCCAAAATGATTTTGAAGGCCAAAAAACAAGTATAAGTGAATTTGAAAAGGTCGCAAAGCGATTTTCTAACGATCCTGACGTAGTGAATTTACACGGACAAGTAAGTGCATGAATAAAAATGAATGAAAAAATTATGTAAGTAATACAAGTTATATCCCTCTACCCTCTATGATGTAAATGTTTGACTTACTTGACAGCTGCTTATGGAACAAGGCTTGTTTGCAGAAAGTGACATGTGTTTCAGTCGGGTCTTGGAACTTGACCCAACTAATGCAACAGTTTATGTTCACAAAGCCATGTCAGTATATCAAAAAACAAATGACCAAGCAAAGTGTTCGAAAATGCTTCACGATGCCTTAAAAGTTGACGATAGGAATGAATTCATTTATGAAACAATAGGAACGTTGGAGTTACAATCGTGAGTAACTAGCTCTGAAGCATAATTAAAACTATGTACTTTATGGCAATTTAATCTTTTGAAAATTGGTTTAAAGGAAAGTAAATATTATTTTTTATAGTGGGAACTTGCCAGAGGCAATAACAGCCATAGAAAAGGCTCTGGAGCTAGCCAAGTCTTACCAGGAAATGGTAATTCTAACCAGTTTGCGAAGGGCAGCTCAAGTTCAATTAAAAATTAAAACACAGATGGGGCTAGAAATTCCAAAGCATATTGTAGGTCCCGGTGGAGGTGGAGGCATGAATTCATGGCAATGAGTTATATATTTTGTAATAGTTGTGCATTTTTAAAGAAAACAGTCAAGAATATAGTTTTGTTTCGGGATGCGTTCAAAATGCTAGTATTTATTTTCATCGTAAACATTTTAGAAACAAATAACATTTAAATTGTGCACGGTGACCAGACATTTTGTTCAATTCCTGTAGTACTTTATTAACGACAATTTGCCAAAACATAAATGATGCAGTCTCCTGAAGGCAATAATGACTGTTATACTACTTTCACTGTTGTTACTTAAAACATTGTTCTCTCTACCAAGAGAATTTGGTTGCAGACTTTGTATGTTATTTTGTTTGTCATTTTCATTATATGAGCTATCTGTTTTAATGATAGCAGAAACTAGTACTACAAATCTTACATAGATGTGATCAATTTATCTTTTAAGTTATCTAATCGCTGTTGTAAATATAGTTAGATACTCTAGTCGTCTTTGTTTCTAACTAATAGATAAAAGTTTTTGAGAGAATAAAAATTTAAAGATTACCCTGCATTCTAACTCTTCATTTTGGTACAATCTTATTAAAACCATCTTAACTGGTATCTAAATATGGAATGAATAAGAACGATAAGTGTTTTATTACTTATCCAAAAAATACAGTTGGACATGTTGCGTTACGATTGTTGTATACGTTGCTAGTACTGTCCTGCAGTACATGGCATATCAGGTGGTTCGTGTGAATATTCCAGCCATCAAACAGGTCTTCTCCAAAATTACTATCGCTGACAAGCACTACTGTAGCTGTACTTCTAGGACATGTCTCTTTACCTGCCACACTACAGGGCACA
>JAHZNE010004637.1:0-13069 GCA_027744055.1 Callyntrura sp. NNG-2020 | reverse complement strand
GATTCCCGTCCTAACAGAGTGGTACCGTGTGCCATTTCCCTACATCACTTTCATTAAATTAAGTACATAAAAAATTGTCTCTGGATGAGGATTACGCTTGATAATAATGGCGGCACCATCCCCTCTGCCCCCTTTTCTTCATTTACAGTCGTCGTCGTCGTCGTCGTCGTCGCAGCAGTAGATTCTGAAACGTTCTTATTTTATTTTCCTTTCTTGACTCTTCCAACGTCTTTAATGTTTCTCACACGTGCACTGCTGACTGGGTGAACTTTTAACGGTGGTGGATGCCAGTGTACTATAGGTATGGAACCTTAATGGTCCAAAAGCAGAAAGTTTTTTTTCAACCAACTTTTTCAATGATTTGTTACCCGATGTTCTAAACACTAAAAGGATTTCAGGCTGGTTTATAACGCCTTGTCCGTAACAAAATGTTGACAAAACACAGGACATTTGTAACAACAGGAAACTATACGGTTTTAAGGGTGAAGCTTGTCTTATAAATACATTGATAGCACATGTGTATACTTTTCTATATCATCACTCCATTTCCGAAAACAAGTCCAGTCGGGGTTCGGTATAGACTGGTAAATGCACTTTCCCAAAGATAAATAGACCCAAATAAATTACCATTTTCGCTCTTAATAATATCTAATCCGTGCCAGGATAGTCTACTATGGTGCTTTCTCGGCGCTGTAGGGAATAATACACTTTTTTGTGAGTTACATTGCATAACAGCCCGTCTTTCTTCCTCGTCATCCTCCCCCGCCCCTATAAAAGATAATATTTTACCTACGCATCCTTCACCCACATTCAAGATACATACAGTTGCGGTGTTGAGCATCTATAAATATGACTCCAGAAATGATAATAAAAAATGCTCGCTTGATCCAACGTCTTCAACAACTCGTATATATGTGTGTATATCACAAGGCATACATGACTTGCCATGTTTGAACCGTGGTCGTCGTAAATGTATTTATATTTTGGAGAGCGCTCTTAAAAAGCGCACTTTTCTTCCTTGAAATGAAACCACCCAATTCAATTTCCTTTCTAGAAATTACAAAACATTATGATTCCTAGTTCATATTCTCTGAGACGTTCCGTTCCACCCCGCTCCAGCACACAATATTCGCAAATTTTACTGAAAGCTCACTTATACTCCCACTTACACATTTTAGGCGGCACCGTTAGGGAATATCTAAAATGGAGTCGGGAAACAGTGGAAACGTTACACAAATCTCATGTGTTTTCATATTTTCCCCTTTTTTCTTCATAAATAAGCCGAGTGCGTCGTTTGCTCACTTAAATCCCAAGTTATATTACGTTACGTTATCTGCTTTTGTACAAGTTCATTTTACATATCGACTGACTGCTTTCTCGGAACGTACATATCAGATGTATGCGCGCGTGTGTGTGTGTCTACATTTTTCCCATATTTAACCCTGTATCCAGAACAGAGAGACATGGCTGTACACAGTTATATATAGGGAAAAAACTGGTGATCATGCTGCTGCCGTCTTCATCTAACACATTTTCCCTTTCCTTCATTCTGCCTCTCTCTCTCTCTTTCTCCCCGTCTCGAATTATTTCCTCCGTACTTTTGCAACAAAAAAAGCGGCTGTAGCTGTGTTGTAGATGGTGTTGGGGGATAGCGAGTCTGAAAAAGCGGGCAAGCAACACTAAATGTTAGATTGACAGTGAAGCATTAAAATGTTCTCGAATTATTTCCTCCGGACTTTTGCAACAAAAAAAGCGGCTGTAGCTGTGTTGTAGATGGTGTTGGGGGATAGCGAGTCTGAAAAAGCGGGCAAGCAACACTAAATGTTAGATTGACAGTGAAGCATTAAAATGTGCTGAGCTTATAAGACGCATCTATCATCGCTGATAAGTAACTTTCCTTGAAAACGGGGAAAACGAAGCAAGAAAAACAGAGAGAAAGCTAAAATGTTAACGTTACATTTACTCTCTTTCTTTCTATCTCTCCCTCCCTCTATCTTCTCTCTCTTCTCTCTCTCTCTCTCTCTCTCTCTCGTTTGACTTGACTAACTTACTCGAGCCCTACCAAGTTATTTAACCTCTTTACCATTTTATAGTGTACCGTATGTACGTAGAAAAATAAAAATGGGGAAAGCGAGTGCATGAATTTACTTTTAGTACAAGGTTTGCAAAAAAATCCATTTTTACGATCATTCTTCTAGAGTGGGCAAATCGGTAATGGGTAGTGGCTGTTTCTCGGGTAGTGTTTATTGGCGAAGCACGCTGCTCGTAAGTGAATTAATGCTTCAATACATGTCGACTGTCGATACATTTCTTTCTCCCTGTAGGAGCATTTCTTCTCTTTTCGCTGAATTCCCCCATCCTGCCTTGCATCACTTTTTACCCACCACAGTCTTTTATTAATGATAATAGCAGCAATAATGATAAAAATAATAATAATAATAATAATAATAATGCTGCTTGTATGAAATTTTTATGTACGCTTTGTATGCCATCCTATTTTTATAATGTATTCGGGCTGAAAATGGCAAAGTGCATCTCTGTAGAATGCTTTTGTAGTTCCAGGGAAAGTTGCAACATTCGAGAGAAGAGATGAAAGTCCTGTTAAAATTGTGTATTAGGTACGTGCTCTAAGATAAATAACGTACGCCTACACGAGAAAATCAGTGTTGTAAAAGGGAACATATGCGTTTCCATTTTATGTTGATTTCTATTTTGCGAATGTGCTTACTCCTGCTTGCAAATAATGACGGGCTTTTCGCGTGTTTGGGGTAAACTGAACACAACTCCGGGGGTGGAGTACGCCAACGCCACACACTCTTTCTAAATTGACTGGTAATATTAGAACTGGAAATGAAAGATGAGCAAGTAATTTTTAAGGGAAAGGAATCGAATTATATTTTTTTTTGGAAAATGGAACATAGCGCCACTCTCTTTCCACGAATGCTTTTTGGGGATTTGGTTGGCTGTATGAAAGGAAACTTTCTTTTTTTTTGTATACAACTTTCTCCTTGTGTTGACTTGTGTACACACATGTGTATAAACAAATTTTTTTGTGTTTGTATTTCCGCCTAGGGCGCCAAAGTATACGCAGGAGTGGAATACGACTCTAAAGGAAGGGACACTGCCACTGCCGTGGGAAAGCTGTGTCGATGGGTAGAGAACGGAAATCAGCCTGCCGATTTTTTCCCGTCATATGCAGCCTATCAGCGCTCTCTGTTCCTCAACTGCGACAAAGGCCACTCGGGTAGGTTTTGCATTAGCGCAATAATCTAATATAAACGGGATTCTGGTCGTGTTACGATATGCTGTCCGGGTGTGCTCTTTCACGGCTGTTGTAATACTACAAGAAACTGCCATTAACTCCATCCGCATCATATATCACACTAGGCACCAGGCAAGAGAGATGAGATGAAACCAGGAAAATGCCTGTGTGTGTGTGTGTGTGTGGAAGCAATATGGATGACATAAACGCAGATAAGCATTTATAGAATACATATTTTCTACCCAAACCCCACATGACAGTTGGGTGGTACAGACAACGCAAAGGGTATAGCGAAAATTTAAAGTGATGGGATCTACCCTGTCGTATGACTTTATTCAGGATAATATCATTATTTGTCACTGACTGCGCCCTGTCTACGTGGGATTTAAACTTTCACTTTTCCTAGATAATTTGGTGGAATCGGAGGACGTTCGTATTGAATTAATAGGTGCTCAGTCAGTGGTGGTGTGGGGGAAAATAGGCGCCACTGGGGCAAATTGTAAATGCACCAGCAAGCAATAATTTACACCGGCATACACTTTAAATATGCAGAGTGACAGTACTTGGCAAGAGCATTCATCTAAAAAATTAAAAAAAGTTCTTGCGTAAGCACCCGCCAGCTATGGAAGAAAAAACGTTTTAGTGTATTTACCCACTTCAAACAACTGTGTTTACGGGGAGGTGTATTTACTTGTCAGATTTGGGTTTAGTAGTGAAAGCGCGAACCAGAATGTACAGGGAAATTTAAATGGACTTAAATTGAAATAGCGTCAAATTTGACATTATTAAATTATTTAATGGGAAAACACCCCCAAACTATATATGGGTAGGAGACGACGATGGATAGCAGAAATACACCACACAACATGTGAGTAAAAAAACAACATGAGAGTGCCGCTGGCTGTGTAGGATTGAGTTGGCTAATTTGCTATTTGCAAAGAAAACCTATTTTGAATATACGGGAAAATGTACACATGTCCATTACTTCAATAGTATATGACTTTTACGAAAAAATTCGTCTGTCTAACATACCTTGTCCACTATTTTAACCTTTTCTCTGTCCTTTTATAAAAACAGCATTTGTTTCCAGTTTTTCCGGGTTATGATGACCATTGACTTTCCAGGGGTTAATCAATTCGTAGGGAGCATGATTTTACTGGCAGTTTTGTCTCACCAGAGATACATACGTCAGAGTAACATTGCATATCTTGCGCATTAAAATGCATATCTGTCATGAGAAGGAAACTAATTGCTCCTTGTGACAGCCACATTTTAAAACTGTCAGGGAAGTTCAGCTTGCCCCTACTCCACTCCTTTATATCGTTAGTCACCCATTTTATTCGTATTATTCACACCACACTGAGCTCAATCCTAATTCCGGTTTTCCTACTCCCCTTCCCATAAATGTTCACCAACAACTTTTTAGTAGAAATTATTTACACGAGTATTACACATGGACCAACGCACAGTAAGTACCGCGACTGCCGCAGGCTGTGTAGTGTTGAGTTGGCTATTTGCAGAGAAAACCAATTTTAAATATACATGAAAATGTACCCGTCCATTACTTCAATAGTAGATGACTTTTCCGAAGAAATTCGTCTATCTAATATCCATCTAAAATTAGCTTAAATTTTTATTTTTATTGCCCCCCTCCAGGTATAACAACACTATTTATTATATGATCCTTCACTCCATCACCGTGCTTCCAATTTGTTTCCTACAAAAATTGCCCAGACCATCCTGTATGTGCTTTGAAGCCTAAAGAAAATTACTTTACTTCTCGTATTTCCATTTCTGTAGTACTTTTCACTTGAAAATTTTTCTCCTTCGTTCAGGATAAAGTTCCCGTTTAATGTAGACAATTTCGGGGCAAAGTATTACAACATGTACTCCAATACAACACATGTAATATGCTGGAAGACCCAGGAAAATCTCGTAAAATTATTCTCGTTCTGCGATATAGTCGGTAATTTTCGGTGATTTTCGAGAGTTGCATTATTCGCCGTTTTATCCAGAAGCTGGTAAAAGTTAGCTAAATGTGAAGTTTATGCTGTTTTCCCCGTTAACCCTTCAACTGGCCGAACGGGTGTACCATTAAAAAACAAAAGGAGCATCTGCGCTGTTACCTTTGATTCTCGTGATTCCATCCCGCTATAAAATGAGATGAAAAGGGGAGCTCCATAACCGGAGTTGCATAGAAAGAAAGAACCCAACAGGAAAAGTGTACATAACGCGGGAACAAAGAACTCTCGTAAATTTTCGTTTGAATTATAATTTATCATTCCGTCGTTGATACAACAACACAATTTCTTCACAACGTTCCGCCGCCCAGTCAGATCTGATATTTTTGTCGTAAAGCTCCTTTTCTTGGACGAAAAGTCGAAGCAAATCTATCTTCACTCGAGGCATGTTTCATTATTTTCCTTTCTTCCCATAGAGCGTTCCACCAACTGTCTTGCTTCCAGTCCACAAGTCCGCACATATCGACTTTTATATTTTTTATCAGAGACAGCGTGCCATAAACAAAAATATCAACCACAAATGTGCGGCAATAAGTCGGCAATAGGTTGAGAGTATCACAATTTTTTTTGCTTGTCGATGTGTGTACGCCCGTATTGGACCTCGTTTTTCTCGCAGACAGACGAGATGTTTTGTTCTGCTGGAAAGATCATTTCGGAGCGTAACGACTGGGATAAATGTATAACGTATTGACAAACAAAGGGAGAGGGCATTAAGCGTAGTGGCGTTACGATTGGCTCGAAAATAGATGAAAAACTGTGGAAAAAAAGAATGGAATGCGAATTTGTACACAAAAGATTGACGATGATTACAAAGGAATGGGGAAAAGAAGGAGGAGGATAAGAGAGAAAGAAGAGAATTTTGGTGGGCTGTTTGCAATATAAAACAGAGCCCAAATACAAAACCCAATAATAATGACATTTCCATGCATACTGACTTCATAAAAGAGAATTTAGATGGGTAGTCTTGTTCCCATTTTATTGTTCCGCTCTTCAGGGGGAAATTTCGGTTTAAAAGTGTATACACGGTTTCAGGTTAAATATTTCTATATACAACACAACATGTACAATAGTCTGGAAGGGAAATGAAAATTTATATAAAAACCATTCCACTTCCCTTGATTTCTTAGGAATACTCCATTTCACGCCGAATCAGAATACCCCGGACTTGCTCTACTATCAGGTAAACCGAGTATATATTTTATTTTTCATATTTTTTTATGTATTTTCCCGGAAAAATATTTTTTTATGTAATATACCAGCATTTCGAGCAGAGGAAGATGAATTATAGGTAGGGAGTAGTAGTAGGTAGAGTAGCGTACCGGAAGGCACATATCACTGTTCACAACCCATAAACTTGGCAAGTGTCCTCATCATCAAAGTCGTCATTAATTATTTTAACGACATCACAAGTCACTTTTTACGTGCTCCCTGTTTTATGATCGGAACAGGGGTACTCCTGTTCCATACGCTTTTTATGGGTAGGTTATGTAAAAGGTGTTTTACTAGCAATTTTTATGATTTAGATTCGTCATGAGGATGATTGATGGAAGAAACATTAAAAAATATTTTCCTACAGAGAGCTAGCTCCCCAGGAGAAGACGAATACCCGAGGAATTAACACATTAAACTTTCACTGGTTGCGACGTTAATTTTCTCGGGAGGCTTGTGCCGAGCCTTTTTACGACTTCGATGTTAACGATTATTGTGCTTTTACTCTGACTGAGTAAGTACACAGCAACTTTCACCATTGTTGTGTGTGTGTGGGTGTATAATGATCTCTGGGGTTTCATTTTATCTCCTTTTGTATTATTGCTTTTGCATGAATAAAATTGAGGGTTTTCAAAGGCAACCAGCACTTCCATTTATTATCCCCTACCAACATGGAAGCTGTCAGGGGGCAATATTATGACATTTAAGGAGAAACTCAAAACCCGACCTCTTCGTTTCTCCTTAATGACGGCTGATCGTCAAGCCGTAGTACTTATCTCGCCTATCAACCAAAAGATGATTTGTGGGAGAAAAGGAGGTCGAGACATCAAAACAGGAAAATAGCACAAAAAAGTAAAAGTACAAATCGTCTGATAATGTGGTTTTCCCTGGGTAGAATGCTATAGAATCGTCGTGGCAGTTCTTCACTAGAGGGAAATGCGTACACATTTAGCCTTGATGTTGACGGTTTTTACAGGGAGATATATGGTTATACATACCACGATTACTCCATGTTTACGCTTGTTTACGGGGAAATGGAAGTTTCATGATGAACTTGAGTGTGAGCGTATCACGCGGTGGGGGAAAGTGAACACGTACATAAGAGCATGTTATTAATAATAGCTGCACTGAATATCTTTATTTTGTATGGGACGATACAGGGCTTGTGCATGTTCAGCGCTGTGGAATTGTCTGCCGTGATTAAATAAAGAACAGTTAAGCATTTCCAGTATGGAAAGCACCGTTATCCTTTTTTGGCTCGGTTTCTTTTCTCCCGTTTTTTAATTTGGCGTGATGCGAATTTTTCCCTGTGTCTAGGATTCCAGTTTTACATTTACTACTATCAAGAGGGCTTTAACTACCAGAACTTGGTGCACTTGTGAATGTAGCTCTGCACGTAATACTGTCTTTTCGTCCCCTGAAGTACCAATAATAATGGGGTAGGGAGCTTTTTTGGTCGATTTGAGTAAGTCTTTTTGCAGATTTGAGCAAACGGGCATTTCGTTGGTAGCAGAAAAATAATATGCACGTACAAGTGCACAACATCGATGTAGACAGGTATGAACGGGTGTCGGAGATTATTTAGGCAGTTTTTGTTTACTTTCACTTTCACGGTTTAACATATTTCTGAATTTGATTAGACCTTTGAATCGTATGTATAGCAAATACAGGGAATATAAATGAAAATTGGCCTGAAAATTAGAAAGAATGCTGACAAAATGTACATTATTCCCCGGTAGACAAAACAAATTGAGGGAACATTTTGAGAACTATAAAAAATTTCATGCCTGAAATAAAGTAGCATAAAATTAGAATGGAATGATGCATTATTTCAACAAGTGAAAATAATGGGTGGCAACGCCAGACTTCATACACACGAGTAACGGCGCCAGAAATTTGGAGAAAGCCAGGTACTTTTGCATACCTGATCATTTTAGTCGGGATCGTATGCACACTTCTTTTTTTGTTATCAACGTAATCTCCTTTGTGCCCCTTATCTACAAATAGGCTTACTCGGATCTCTGCTAAATTCTCAATCGCGTAAAAAAGAGCATACACACTCTCCCACAGTTACGATATAGTATTCAGCTAGGTAAGTACAACAAAATAATGCAGTGTGCACCGACGACGGAGAGAAAACATGAAAGAATAATGACAGAGAAAGCAGAACATTGCTGCTGCTGCTGCTGATGATGATGATGTAAACAGCACACCAACTACAGAGAGAAAAGAGAAAATTGGAAAGCGGGCGTTTCGAGATATAACCGTCCACTAGACGGGGCTATAAGAAAAAAGGGGCCGAGAGAGAAAGCAATGAACATGAAAAAACATTAAAATGTATAGAGGGCTATGTTTTCCCTCATTTATGTTTCCGTACAAACATTTTACTTCATTATTGCGTGACTACCTGGACAAATTAGCTGTTTCAGATGTTCCGTTACGATGTAGTCTCCAGCCCGACTTCAATTCAATATGGGTGTATGGATTAGGGCCGTTGGCAGAGGGGGAGGGGAGATAAAATAGATCTCGAAGTAATTGTCCGGATGCTTCATCAATATAGAGGGAATAATAGACAAGAGACATCTGAAAATTTTAGTTATGACAAGTTTTTCATCAAGATGATGGCCTTGAAGATAATAATAGGTCACATTGGAGACAGGAGCGCGAGTTATTTTCCGTTTACAAATAATAATGATGAATGATGGACAACTTTGTTATCTATTAATTTATTACTTACTAACTTCGGGTTACAAACCCCATTAGTTGTGCCTTTTATCTTTTTTGGCGAAAAGTAGGGTTTGGTTGGCTGTTTTGGGAATTCTTTTCTGCGTAGGAGAGGGTTATTTAGGGTGCATACACGGGTAATGTCATATCCCACTCGTCTCACTTTTAAAATTTTGATCATGTGGCGGCGTAGTCGTACAGGAGGAAGGATCTTGGTTGGAAAATCCATGTTGTGGATGACTGCCAACCCCCCTCCGAGTTGAAAGGAGAGTCAGTCCAGACAGAAGAACAGGGAGAGGAAAAACATGTAACAGCTGAAACAACCAACCCAAACCCAAAGGAGCGCGGGGTAGCCCCACTAGAATCCCAGCTAGGGCTTCTCCACGAACATTCCAGGAACAATCCGGATCAGAGATCAGAGCAAGCTGTCAATCAGCCATCCATCCTTGTCGCTCCACTTTTGTCCATGGGAGGAGATTCTAAAACAATTTTGTACGAATAAGTATTATTGTTATTCCAGTTGCCCTTTTTGAAGGAAGTGATGTCGTCTGCTATTTATTTAATGAAATTGGCTTTTTTTATATCCTTTTGTATTACACTCAGGAGCCATCAACCGCCTGCAGACATTTCCCCAATTTCCGGGCTGGATTCAGGTCGCCCCATGGAAAACGCGTATCTGTTTGCAGCAGGGTCGAACCCATCAGCGCTGTCCCAATTAAGCCTGCCAAGTAATCTGAAAAATTCGCAGTTTGTTCAGCAGCAGCAGCAACAGCCACAGCAGCAGCAAATCCCTTCCATCATCTCCCTGGATCCGAGTAGGCTCCTCATCAATGCAAAACCTGTCGTATGTTCCATATAATTATGTACCGCGCGTTCGTAGCACAATGCTCGGGTGCTCGTTAAAATAATTGTGTCCATTTGTGCCTCAGGAAGGGAGCCATTGTGAAGAGGAAATGAAATGATGCTTGTGTATATTGTATTTTACTTGGTCACGGAACGTATTTACTGCTACTGTTATTATAATGGCACTGATTGATGATTAATAGGACGTCAACGGTGTTCCGGTTGCCCACCATGGAATTCCACAATACTCCCAGCTTCAAGGTCACACTGTGGTATCAGTGCCCGCTCAACCGGACGCTTTTCATTTTCCTCACCAACCTCATTCTCATAACAATGCGGCCTTCTTTCAGGTAGCGATGGAGGGACTAAGTGGAACATCCAATGGCGGAGCTGCTGTTGGAAATCGGGTTCACACAACAGGAGCGGGTTTCTCGGCCCCGTCCTTCCAGCTACCGGGACCCCTCTCAGAGGGACATTTAATGAGGAGAACGGGCCCACAACAGCAGCACCAGCAGATTTCCCAGCAACAACAACTTTCCTCGGGTCTTCTCGCTGCTCAGCAGCAGGGCCAGCAAGGACTTCCTCTGAGCCCGTTTAAATTTGCGAAAGTCGTTAGCGACCGATCGGAAATGATGCCTGAATTTTACGTGGGAGCTAATCGAGCTCCCCTTTTATCACATCCCATTCGTTACGATGGCATTCCCATGCATTCAATCGTGTACGCTACCACAGGCTCGCCAATGGCGAGAGCCACTGGGAATCCAATCCCATCTTTTTTAGTGGCTCAACAGCAGCATCAGCATGTCGACAAGCCTCATCTTCATCCTCATCATCCTCAATTTGCTGAATTGGCAGTAACGTCGACGGGACAAAACCCACTTGTGCGTATACGCTCTGAGATTGGAGCACCCAACGGAGGCGTAGTGGAAGCTGTAAAATATCTTGAAATTCCCGGAGCACCAACCGCCACAGCTCATAACATTCATATCATGGATCTCGCTCAAGGATCAAGAATTGCCCCAGTAGCTGTGACGGCTTCACCATCATCAGCCTGGACGCAAACGAGAAACCTTCCCAAACGAGAGCAGAAGCATCCATACTTTCTCTTTCCAAAAGACTCTCCGCATCCTCCTTCCTCCCGTCTCCATGGGCAAAGCACTCGTGCAACGCTGAAAAGCCTCAGCAGCAGCAGAAGCACCAACACTGGACGAAAAATACGCGCCAATGTTAACCTATATGAAATGGAAAAGATGGATGAGCCCACCAACTCTCATCTTCAATCCTCCATCCAGGTGCGCGCAAATAATAAAGGGATCAAGACAATCCCCCTCTTTTCCCCTCTCTCTTCTAAATCAACTTGCATAACATAACACACCTATAACTTACAACCATGTTCAGCGTTCTCTTTATCTTCTTGATATCCTAATAGACGTGCCTTCCATTTCCCCCTCTCTCTCTCAACTCTATCTATTTTTTCACTTAGCCTTTGTTACTTCTTATTATTACCATTCTCGAATACGAAAATGTAAAAAGTGGATCATCACCGCTATCGGGCTTACATTCGGTAGGTAAATGACTCCTTCTAGCATTTTTCTTGCTTTCACCTTGATCTTATTCTCGCATAACAGGACTACTACACACCAATGCACAGGGAAAATTGTACACGGTTGCTGCTGTGTGTAGTTGTGTAGTAGCTTTTTTCCACCCTGCCAATTTTTCTCTGTTGATATTACTGGTAGGTACAGGATCTCTATCTCCTTCTTACGCGTGTGTATATACTTGGCTTTATGTCTACAACCTATTTTCCTGTTCGTTTCTCATAAAAAAAGGCACACAAGCCTGGCTATACTACACTGTAATACTGGCATTAAGTGGTTTCTTGTGGTGGAAAAGTGAAATTGACAAGAAATGGTGGAAATTTCTCTAGAGATCAGAACCACGAGGGTTGAGACCAGACGGGGTACTACTACACCAGCAAAGCCCGTCATCATCTCCTCCTTTAAAAACATCCCAACCGGAAGAAGTGACGCTGCCAGTGACGAATGATGGGAATGATCGCCAACCGGAGGGCATCGTTTCGATAAAACCCAGCAGTAAGTGTAATACTACTTCAGAGGACATTTCAACTTGTACTCTTGTTTCTCCCAATGATGAAATCGACCCGGAAACCGGGTACCACCACCACCAGGCCCTCGTATCTTCGAAAATAGAGCAGCCACTGTCAGAAAATGGGAATTCCAGCATAATAAACCCTTCTCCAGTTGCGACTACCCAGCAAGCAGCCCCAGCCCCCCAACAAATTTCGCAAGATGGGGAAAAAGAGCCCGGTTTGGCGGAGACTCCCCGCACTCAAGTAAGCGAATCTATGACACTAAACATTTTACTACACGCGTGTTGATTGTAACTAGCAGCATTTACTTGCAGCGTCAGGTATTTACCAGTTCCCTCAAATGTACAAAATTCTTGGTGTAAACATATGATACGGGCAACGTACGTTGTTGATTGGACAAAACAAATGTTGAGTGGAGTTGGTGCGCCATTAGGAAGCAAATTTGAACGAGCTCCGAGGAGACGTCTGGTGGTAGGCGTTATCATGACGACATAGATTACATATAACCAGGTTTAATACAACCCCGTAAATCATACCACCTGAAATTTATTCAGAAAGTGTGTACCGCGGCTTTATGTTAAGTTTCCTAATAAATTACCCTGGGAATTATACACACGGTACAGTTAGAGACGCCGGAAAAATTAATGCTTGCCAGTCTTTTTGTAAACTCTCGCACAAACACACACACACACTCTCTTTCTCTCTCTCTGTCTCGCTGTCTAGTTTAGTGTTGAAAACAGGAGAGAATGTGGAATGACTTTGGAAAGAGAAACCACGGAATGCTATTTGCAGCAGGGTTTCTTTAATATACACTACTATAGTTTTATCTCAAAAAGTTTTGACGGTAGAAATTCCTGAAAGTTTCTGTACTGGGGTATTAAGATGCGTAGATGTTCATTC
>JAHZNE010004636.1:0-19686 GCA_027744055.1 Callyntrura sp. NNG-2020 | reverse complement strand
GTAGAAAGGTATAAAGCAAAAAAATTAATTCACGTTTATAGTTACCTTTGCCATTTCGAGCAATTGCCCGGGGGCAGCAAATTTTATACAAAAGGTGAATCATTATATTTACGTCCATCGAAACCTATAATACGAAATTGATAAGGTAACTGATCGTGAGCTAATTAAATTGTATCTACAGCAACCCAAATGAATAATGGCAAGTTGCACGTCCGTCCTGAACTGAACAGGCTGCATGATCAATGATTATGTTATGTTTTTTTTTCTTATATAGTTTTATTTTCCCTGGTAAAATTAATTATTGTTGCAACTGGCATATATATTATTCCTCTCCACCACCCAATACTATATTATCTCAGCGTAGCGTCGTCGATTTCCATCCAGTATGTATACTAGACGAGACAAGAGTATGGTTAAGGTTTCACTTTTATTCCAGCCACACGGCTATGACGTCACGAATTGCATAACTGTATTGCATAATGCAAGAATATAATATCCCCCAAAAAGTTAACAAATAAATTGCCGAAGCATCCAACATATATTATTCGTTACACTTTCCCAAAAGAAAGGGGTTCCTTATATGTCGTATACGATGTATGTATATTTAATATAGCTTACTCCAATTTCGTTGTCATTGACGTGCCTATGTAGAACACAAAACCTTTAAAATTATTAGAAAGCTTGACAAGATTTATGTCATATGTCATGCGACTTCAAAATGTCAAATAATGTAACACGGAGGTTCTTTGTACTTCTAGATAGTATTTTTATTTTTAAAACGAACATAATAAAATCTAATTCTAAACCTGATATAAGCTTTGCGAACTACAAATTATTTTAATATCATAGTCAACATTAACTATTTAGAAACGTTAACAGGTTCTTCGTAATGTTGGCTACAATGCTAATGTATTAAACAAATTCCAACACAAGTTAAAAATGGGTGCATATGAAAGCAGGTTTGTTCATCAGCTACCAAAAACTACTCCATTACTTCATACAATTTACACATTATTTATTTAGTTCTGCTTAGTGATGTGTTCTGTGTTGGCATCGAAAAAAACACGCATTTATCCAAGCTCTAAAACCCATCCGATATTTTCCTGTACAAGATAGTCATTGGATCAACAGTCCGGATTTGGTGTTTTATGTAACGCTTATGGAAGTTTTTTCATCCTATCCCTTGACCGAAGATTTCCCATACCAGAGCACCGGGTACAAGCAAGGATCATTAGAGTGAACTAGCGGAAATACATACCTACACGACTCTGTTAGGGGCAATATGGAAAATGACCTTGTAAAATCCGAATTTTGTACATGTAACGTAACGGTCATTATTGACATACTCATTTTATTTAGTGTGACGAGTAGTGTTGGGTATAGGTAGACATATTTAGCTAATGAACTATTTTCTTCGTGCATTTTTAATTGTACGGGTATTAGCATTTAAAATACATATATTGAATTTTCTCAAGCCAATTCACATATTTTAATAGTTTTCATAATAGCAATATTGCTCATTTTATCAACATCTTCGTTGTGATCCTATGGCCGTTTCATGTTTCAGAATTGAATTTCAGTTTATTCATCAAAACGAGGAACTTAAATTTTAAGTTTGTTGGCCATATCTACATATATCTATTAAAGTAGCATGTGTCCGTCCACGTTGTACGCAATTAACCAGGTGGTACAAAACTTTTAGAATAACAGCCAACACGAAGTCCAAATAATAATATTTTGGCTCAATAAACGAACAAACTGTAGAATATTACACACAGAACGATCCAACTTTTACGGTCTTGGCTCTTCATTCTCTCCATCATCTCCAACAACCAAAGCATAGGATTAAGGTTGTTTACCTTTGTATAAAGTGTTGGGTCCCAAAATGCGACCTTTTTTAATAATAGTAATGGAACCGTAATAAGGCTCTCCCTTGTACCACAGTCTTGCTACATGCATTTATTTATTTATTTATATCTATCTATACAAATATATATACATGATATATATATTTGGAAACAGGAGACAGTCTAACCGACCGGTATTGACCGAGAACCGTTATACAACAGTACGTTCAAAGTCGACTCAACTGTATTATTAGATAATAGAATCAATGCAGTTTGTGGCATAAACTGCTCTATATGTACTACTGTATATGTACTCGTTGTTACCACTACGAAACCAGCAAATCAAGAAACAACCGAGTCCATTCATTCATCTAACGATCCAACCGTTTTTATGATGTTTTTTGTTTTCGTTCATGTGCCTCTTCTCTGAACTCCCCCCATATCTCAAGAGTGAAGTGAACTCTAGAGCTCTCGCAGAGAGAGAGAGGAGAGAGAGGAGAACAGGAGAAGAAAGGAAGAGAGTACAAAGGGATATATGTGTACAGCTGTTCCTCTCACAAAGATATGTCAATTATCATGCTCATCATCACCAAGTTAGTGCGTAGCTAGCTTCAATTTTTGTATTGTTGATATTAATCCATTTTATGCAGAGAGTGGTGGTGGTGGTAGAGTTGTATGTTCATATCCGACTGTGGCTTTGTGACTTGTCTGTTTTTGTTGTTGTCGGGGAACCTTTTAAGAATATTTTTGTATTTTGCTCCCTGTCTGTGAATACAAGTACATTATGGTTGCTGTTGTTGTTATTGAGACAAGCTAGTAGAGTGACTTGACAAAAGCTTTTGATTTTCTCCTTCTTCATTGTTTTATTATTTTGATGACATGGATGGTCAAGACCTAGTTGGTCTCTTTGGGTGTCCAACGTCGTTGTGTTGCTCAGTTGCTAAAAGAATTGTAAGTTGTGTAGGGGAGGTGGAAACAAATGACCCATCGTCAATCGTGTGTGTGTAGAGCACGAAGCTTAATATGGTGTAACTGGACAAAGCAGTTTATTTGTACGAAGTGTCTTAAAATGACTGGCATTTGTGTCTTGATCGTATTAAATGTGTATGTGTAGTGTGTATTAACGTGTGTTTTACTACCGAAAAGCAGCATAAAATTTTAAAACGGAAATAAATAAGTAAGATTAGATGTATCAACTGCGATAATAAAGACGTTCAGGAGCTAAACAGGGTTACTTTTCAGAGAAATGAAGGAATCCTGGAGAACTAGATGGAGTACATTGCGAAATTTATCTTGATTTTGTGAACTTTATAACCTCATTAGTTGTAACGTGCTGGGTTGTGTGTTGTTTATACGAGATCTTTTCACTTTTTACTTAAATGGAAAACTATTTCGTCCTCAAATACCGTTTACTTTTTGTAATCATGAACGTTGGCGTCCCTATGCGAATGGAAGTAAGTGTTACTGTACATTTTAAAAAACGTAATGTAAGGTACTTCACAGGCAATCCATTGATGGTTTTATTTGCAAATATAAATGAAACAGTCAAAGAAGGCGATATGTGAAACATGGAAGAAAAGCGGGATAGGGATTTACTGCCGTACCAAAACAAATACACAATGTAGTTGGTATGGTAGTCTTAATCACTGCAGACTTATAATAACTGCAATTTTATAGTCATGTCATGTCGTCCTGTCGAACTGTTTTCCATTTTAATTTGAGTAGTTCGATTTGATGTGTCAATAGGTGCAATGACATCATAACTCATTTATGACATGTTGACCTGTCTTATTGAATAATAACTAGCTGTGCATTAAGGAATAGTGTGAAGTAAAAAAAGATGTTATATAAAAACGATATTTCATAATGATTCTTTGTCTATTTCAGTGATGTGCGTGAAAAAGTACAATAGCAACATGACTTGAATGTTTAAAACTTGATTCTAACGGTGTTCGTCCACTACTTTATTTTGTTATATCACCGTCTACTTGTTTGGCACGACATAGGAAGCCCCATTCGATTCCAGAGTTTGACATCTTTATTTTATGTAGACGGAACTGCATGACGTATTGCAGTTATTCCATTGAAGACTCATGAAACATTCTCAATTTAATGTGCCGGTACGTTGCCCTGCATAAGATTACAGTTTAGTTGAAAATTTGTTGAATTTTATGCATATTTAACTTACAATGCTTAATACCAACTCATAGAAAACGCGAGTCTGCATGGAGGAGGAAGCGTTAATCAATATAAAACTTCCAAAAGAGCTACTGCTTCGAATATTTTCTTACTTGGACGTACCGGCATTATGCCGTTGTGCTCAAGTCTCGAAATCATGGAATCTTTTGGCATTGGACGGAAGCAACTGGCAAAAAATAGACCTTTTCAACTTCCAAACCGACATAGAAGTACGTCTGAAATTTAAAAGTAGCGATGCAATATTTTAATATTGAAGAAGTTCAACTAACCATTTATTTATGTTGGGCACAAAAATTTAGGGGGTAGTCGTGGAAAACATTGCAAGAAGGTCTGGTGGGTTCCTGAAGAAACTTAGCTTGCGAGGATGCCAGTCAGTAGGGGACAATGCGATGAAAACATTTTCGGAACAATGCCCGAATATTGAAGTTTTAAACCTGGAGGAGTGCAAGCAAATAACCGATGCGTAATCTAAGACCACTTTTAATTATCTCCATAATCAATCATTTTTTATAATTTTTACGATAATATAACTTACTTTTTGTGTAGTACATGTGTAAGTCTCAGTAAAAACGGGCGTAAGCTTCAGCGACTAGATTTGGTATCTTGCTCAAATGTCACGGACGAAACATTGAACGCATTGTCGGAAGGATGTCCAAATCTTACTCATATCAATATTTCATGGTGCGACAATATAAGTGAAAAAGGTAGTGCTTCAAATTCTGGTACTCATATTACTAACCTTGTAGTTGAGGCATTGTATTTTAAAGGTTTATTTCCTACGCAGGAGTTAGTTTGCTAGCTAGAGGCTGTCCTAAACTGCGACAATTTATTGCAAAAGGTCGTATGCTTGTCGACAATGAGTCTGTGATTCATTTGGCTATGAATTGTCCCCTTTTAGAGGTTGTAAACTTCCATTCCGCTGCTGTAAGATAAAATTATAAAAAAAATATTTTTCAGTATCAATTGACTGCGTATAAAATATATTTGAAAACGGAATTTGCATAAGTATATTTTAATTATTTCAGGCGCTGACAGATGAGGCAATCCAAAGATTAGCACAAAATTGTCTCAACATTCATTACTTGTGTGTATCCGGATGTCCAAATCTTACTGATTCCACTCTTACATCGTTAGCTCAGTATTGTCATAAACTGACAACCTTTGAAGCTGCAGGTTGTTCGCAATTCACAGACAATGGTTTTCAACAATTAGCAAAAGTATGTATATTTTGTTGTTAGCCATTATAAACTGAACACAAATTATTTAAATTTACGAATAAGAGCATTTATAACACATCTAATTACGTCAACTTCCTTATAGAGTTGCCACTATTTGGAAAAAATGGACTTAGAGGATTGTGTACTTATATCGGATAATACGTTGACTTATCTGGCAGCTGGGTGTCCACGTTTGGAGCAACTGGTAAAGTAGTTACAACTTAATTACTGTATCAAGGATGTAATTTGTGTAACCACAATACGTCTTCTTTTTACGCGTTGTGGTAGACTCTGTCGCATTGTGAGCTGGTAACAGATGATGGAATTCGTCAACTTGGTATGGCTCCTTGTGCTGCAGAACACTTGACTGTTTTAGAATTGGACAATTGTCCATTAATCACAGACGCCTCCTTGGAGCACTTAGTTTCTTGTCATAATCTTCAAAGAATAGAGTTATATGACTGTCAGCTTATAACACGTGCCGGAATACGTCGACTTCGCGTTAGTTATTGCTGTAATTCTCTATGCATTATTTCAATTTTCCAAAAGTTTTAACTGACTATGTTTTGTTATTATAGAATCATTTACCGAATATCAGCGTCCACGCTTACTTTGCTCCAATGACTCCACCCCCGCAGGTAGGAGGATCGAGACAGCGTTACTGTCGCTGTTGTGTGATTCTTTGAATTTCAGTGTTATTCTTAAACTCAAAATGAATCTAGTTAGAAGTAATTTATAGTTTGTAAGAGAGATGGGCTCTTGCATGGTGCTTTTCTTTGGAAAAATGAAAAATGTCCACTGGGCTGTACTTGTTCTGTGATGATGAGGTTTAACTGTTTCTTACGCGTATTAACCAGGCCGCAAGTGCAGTGCTGCTAAATTGATTACATTACTGTAGCATCGCTGTCGATTTTTGATTTTGTTGCTTCTTTGTGAATCTGAATTTTCTAAGGAGAAGGCATCTCGTACATAAGTAAGTTCTTTGCTCTCAATTTTCGCTACATCGATAGTTTTATTTAAGTAAAAACATTTTTTATCGTCGTCGCATTTTTCTCCTACAACAATTCTAATTTTAGTATCGTTGTACCAAAGGTAACGTTTAGTTACAAATGTTGCACAATGGAAATCGAAAAACTGTGCACTGCACTGTATCTATAATGTAATATACATGAGGAGGTTATTATTGCTGCAGCTCTTTTTTAACAATAGATGCAATGCATAAACAAGCGATTTGTATTTTAGGAAATACTTAATGTGCATACCGATAAGTGCATTTTCTTATGATGACTAAAACTAATAAACTGATTATATTTAACTAAAGTATAGAGCACTTCTTGGAACCGTCAGTTTGTATAGCGGGCCATTTATTCTAATATAAACGTGGAAATGGTAACTGTTAACATTAATCTTAATCTTAAATATTTGTAATTACATAAGTTTGGTAACATACAGAAGAGTAAGTGTTTATTTTAGAGGTTTATAATTGAATTTAACTGTATTAAACGTTAATTTCATTAATAAATATGGAATCTGCCTAGAATATTGTTTACCAAATATGACAAGGGAGCAATTAAACCTTTAGCTGTTAAACTTTGGTAATTGCAGTTTCTCGGTGCAAACTATTATATGCTGTAATTTAGATATATATTCGTCATTGTAATAAACATCAAGAGTAAGTTTGGTATGCAATCGAAATTAAATTTTACCTAAGTGAAATCTGTTAGTGATTTATTATCTTTGAAACTTAATCAAAGCTGTAAAGAGAGAAGAAGGAATGATTAGACAAAAAACGAGAACTGTCTAGCTACTATTATTAGGAATATAGAATAATTCAGCTCCATATAATGTTTAAATTATAAATGAGTTTATTTATCTTAGATATTTATATGCCTATGCCAATAGTGTCGATTATTTATAGTTGTCTGTCGCGGAGTTTAGCACGTATTAAATCGCATGTTTATGGCTACAATTTATTGACAGTTGAACATAATCCAAATTTGGAGTAACAGTTGTGTTCCACGAGCACGAAGCCAATTTGTCTTTTTAATTGCACTCGTGGCTTTATTACTATTGGGAGACTTGATACGTTTAGCTTTTTGTTACTGTGCAACCTGCACACAATATGAATCATGATAATATGAAAGTGTTTTTGAACGATGTGTCCAATGTGCAAGAGTAGCAATAAAGGGTTCAGTAGGAACTATGTTGTGTTTTCAATTATAACTAACTGAAGATGATAATTCAAGCAATTTGTTAATAATGAAGTGTTAAACTTATAATTGTGGCATTCGGTCGTGCCGAAATATTTTAATCTGAGAACGGTAACTCTATATCAAAGGTGTTATCGATCGAGGTGACATAAATTATCTGTAACAACTAGCGTTAAACTGTAAACGATTTTTATTTCGACAAGACATTGTCATCTCTTCACCTTATATTCGCCAGAGGACGGACGGATTTGGCGTAAACGCTCTTTCGTGGAAGATTTCTATTGGAACGGCACAAAACCACTATAAGCACAAACCGGTAATTTACCGTTATTATGAACGGATAAGTATGAGACGGGTTATGTGACATATCACATACTATACATGTATATGTATAGAAAATACTTTCCCTATTGACCATTAATCCCCTTAATTTGGAAGTTGGATTTACTAATATATCCGAGCCACTCAAATTCAATTTATTTACCTATCGGTGGAAAGAATTGCAAATGATCAAAACATCAAGAATTGACATGCCTACGGAAAGAGGGCCGGATCTGACTATACCAAACTGTAAGGATACGATTAGTCATGCCTTATAAATGTTGTATTAATTAAAATTGTGGTTATCTTGTGCTTTTCTACTGAATACATAAACGGGATTCCCGTATTCCCAGTACCGGTTTTGCAGCTTGATTAAAACTGCAAAAGTCGGTGTGTACAATCAATGTATTTAGTTGGCCTTGATCTGGATAAGTTATTACTGTAATTTTTAATGTTACTCTCTACAACCGCTGAGTGTGACTACTACGACATAAACCGGTAAGTTTTACCATTTATTTGCACTCTTGCCAGATGTTTAGCATAATTAAAAAATAATTTGTTAAATGCAGCAGATTATTTGGAAAAAAGATTGACGTGAGACAGGAGAATGGCATACTTCATACGTGATAGGAAACAGATAACTGCCCAATAAAAAGGTAACTTGCGTGAAAAGTGTTCAGTGCGAGGTCGCTAGAGGCGAGATAATTGATAATTGGTCTGAGTTAAAAAAACCTTACTTGAATTATTAATGGTGGAAAATAATTAGTGCATTATGGATATTTTTTATTAATAAATGATTGAATATCCTGAATATACTGTATATTCTCTTATAAAGATCACACGTAGACTCGATTGCAAAACATATTTACACTTAAAAATGTAACCCAGATATGCTCTATTTGCCTTTTAAAACATCAGTATCTAGCTAAAATTACATTTGAAAGATGTCACGACAAAATTTAGTTACACGTGGAGTGAAAATTTGATACGCCCTTGAGGGGACTTTAGAATAAGCATAAATAATTATAATTGAGGTACTTACACAAAGCTGAAAAAAGTCGACAGGAGACTGAATAACAACTGCTATTCAGACAATTACAACTACTCAACATAGAAGAACCGAACACACCCTGTGAAATATTATGTACCTACGTCGATTAAAATTCATTAAGTAAAATGGTGAAACGATTTTTTTATTTATGTATTTGTCCAGAAGTATGAAAACAAGCATGCAGGACACAATACGCCACGCCGTACAAATTTATAAGAATCATCGTATAAGTATAGTGTGATATTTATACTATTAATAATTATACTTAAATACAACTACAACGTATGAATACAGACTTAATACTAATCGTCTTTAAGTAATTGTCAATATTACTTTACATAAATAAATTACGTTTGCGCCTTATATTAAGCTTAAATAAAAGTGTGGTGAAACTTCATCTGTTTGATGAAATGGTTACCAGAAATAAAAGTTTTTTCATATGAAAAATAAAAGATTCTTTGGAGCAAAGTTTTTTCCAAAGATTTTTCTCAAACAATAGTTTACTGCATTCTTAAATGCAATATTTTATAACTGTATAGCTTACATTATTTAAGAGTACATTGCACAACCAATCTTAACATTTTTCAAAATATACTTAGGTACTTACTTTACCCCAATGAAAATACCACAATATAGTTTCAAATACATTTATCAAATAATAAGCCTAGCAAATCAACTGCTGCTCTATAACTACTTTAAACTACAGCTCTACACCATGTACTCATTGTCCGCTCCAAAAATATTCATGTTTACCGGAGACCAATATAAACCAGAACGCTTATATAACAAACTCCAAATGTATGGAATAAAAAATTCTTCTGGCTGATCCTCTTCAACATAGCGAAACTTAAGGTCCGGAAATTTCTGTGGAAACAAATAACTATTACACCTAATGCATTGGTTTCACCGCGTAAAGGAATTAAAACTTACTCGTAATATATCTGGGGACCAATGTCGAAAGCCATCCTGTATGCGTTCCATGACCTCGTTGACACTTAGGCTTTTGTGTTCATCTCCCAGACGTTTCGTGAAATAATTAATAACCTGGGTAAAGCCATTCAAGGAAACATGTTTTAATTTTGTTGCCTCATTGTGAAAAAATAGTTGCTAGAAATTTCATTTGCGTTTCATGAACAGAATCGACCTTGCGAAAATAATAATATATTCCTTTACTTTTCACTGATTACTATACTTTGTCATGAAACGACACGAACGAAACGCCTGTTTAAACGAAAAATTAAAAGTTGTCTAGACGGTACTTAAATGTGACATTAGGGACACAACGAACATCACAAGAGCTAACTATGGAGGTTTATAATCGCCTAAACTTGCTAATATATTGTACAACAATAATAGGTAACTAACTTGCTAGAATTCTTCCCATTGTATGTCCCAAAATTTCTCGAGAACGGTAATACGATTTTTGAAATCCATCTACAACTATCCAATGCTAGGCTACAAAGGATCTTTTCTAATGTTTTGAAACTGACCGAAAAACGGTAATCNGGCTACAAAGGATCTTTTCTAATGTTTTGAAACTGACCGAAAAACGGTAATCATTAGTTTTAAAATCGCAACATGCAACTTATAGGGTTCGGCACATTAAAAAAACATTTTAATCAAACAAAGAATCTGAATTAAGTTTTTTCAAAATTAAAAATGTCAGGTCGCATAGCCACTAAACAGTTGTTTGGTATGTTCTTAAAGGTAATCTAAAATTTACTTTTGTGGTCAACTGAAAAAAATTTGAGCACTTGAGACAACATCGCAAACTGGCACAAAATGAGACAAATAAGTAAATCAGTTTTACTCTGAAGACACTTTGTAACTACGCAGTTAGCTACGCGATACCTTACTGCGTTTATTGTATTCTCATGCATGCATACTTCTTTAAAAATGTTTTCTTACCAAATCCATATTGTATACCAGATCTTGCGTCGCATCATAATTTCGAAAGGCATCGAACACGTGTTTCTTATACAACAACGTATACACTAGGTGCTTGTTGTGCGCCAACTGATGACTTAAAACTGAATTAAGTATCTCTAGTACCATCCGTATGACTTCCTCAAGAACATTAATGTCCTGAACCTAGAATATTTTCATATTTAATTAATTTCATTGTTGGAAAAGCCATAGAAACTATGTACTAGACAATTGTAGTATTACATTCATACCGTTTCACTAGCTAGTTCTGAATCTGTATGACTATTCACAGCACTCGAATCTTCCAGTTTCTTCAACAGTTTAATGTGCCGTAAAAATCAAGAACGTGTACATAAGCATAATATACGCATCATTAAAACTTTCAGAGAAATCAAATCTTTTTTATTATTTGACTTACTATATCATGCACTTGGTGATTAAAAAGTTCGTCTTCACTTAAAATAAGCATTATGATCAGACTCATGTATATGTGATGAGAAGCACTGGTTGGCGCGTTGTACAAGGTTTTAAGCATTGGAAGCACCTAATGTATAGGATTGAGATGTAATGTTACATTTTGACTTTGATAAATTTAAAAAATATATAAAATATGAATCCCAAACTCAAACTTACCAAAAATTCGATGTCTGAACGAGCCATGATGTACGACTTAAAATTACTGTTACTATGAACTAACATGTACAGCAGCAACGTTGTCTCATCTTGATCAATTTTTGTGCAAATTACCTCGTATAGTCTTGAGTAGTTTAACTTGAATAGTGGTAGTTCTTCCATCGGTGGTGCAGTCTCTTTTGTAATGGCTGAAAGAAAAACGAAAATCTTAATACTATAAATGCATTTAGTAACAGCATAAGAAATGTGATATGAGCATGTGGTTTTCTGACTAAAATTACAGGCATCGTTTCCAAATGTAACCAGAGATTCCTGAAAAATGTTGATCGACTCCTCGCCTGTGCTGGTACAATGGTTGATTAGAACAAGTAGCAAATTAAGTGACTGGTTTGACAGGGTATTTTGTTTGTAATCCTCAGATGACGTATCGGAAGGTGCAGGCAGACCAACCCCTTTTCTTAACATGTTCCATATCCCACCTAGAACGTTCAGTGTTAAGCATTAAAAATATGCTTTAAATTGTCTTTATTATTATAAACGCAAGTATGTGCTATTTTAAAACGAATCATTGTTAGCATAGCACTTACTTGCCATTCCTATAACAATACTTCCAGTGTCATCTCGTTGAAACAACGGATTTGGGGGTTCTACTTGATCAATATAATTTTGTATCAAAGCTTTGGTTAACTGTGGGGCAACTGCGGTCGGAGGACCCTTCATCATTACTCTAAAAGGAGCAAGTCTTATGGCAGGAACAGGCCAAAACATTTGACCAGACAAAACCGTAATAATTGAGTTTACAGCCTCCAGGTGTAAGACGTATGTAAGACTTTTAACGGGAATTTCGGTTATTATTTTTACTAAGGTCTCAACAAGAATTTCCAATGAATCAACGTCTTCAATTACAATGTCGGCACCATTGACTGCGCCGTTTTCTATATCAGAAACAACCACAGAAACCACAATGAACATTGATCCATCATCGTAAACTCATGTTTTAGTGCCGTACCAAAGGAAAAACTTACTTGGCAAAACAATTTTGAAATGATTTATAAATTCTTCATCTTTGACAGATTCTACTAAATATCGACACAAATGTTTGATGATGGATAAGGCATTATACGCTTGCCACATGAAGATTGTGCTGAAAGAAAGACATTAGTTCCATTAGAAAATTACAGATTTTTGCATTAGTAGGCAACGTTGGTAATCGGTAATACTGCAACTAAAATGTGTGTTATAAATTCTTACTCGCCAGTTTGGACGGAAGAGGTAAGTTCCTTCGCTCTTGAAGCAAACACTTGAATTAAAGCTGAGAGATTTTTAGTAGACGCATTGTTTTGAAGGAACAGACTACGTAGGTTCTCTGTGTGTCCATCAAGCATAACACATTCATCTCTAGGAGAATACGAAAATAATAATATTACCAACATGTTACAAATGCGTCAAATATCATGATAACAACAAATGACAAAAGTATCATGATGTAAATACTTACTTGGTGAATACTGGAGGCAATGAATGTGAGAACATGTTGTTCCACAATGGGTCATTATGAGTGATTGCTTCTGGTCCGCAGAACCGTTCCAGGTACACATTACACTCGACGTCTTTCAAACTGCTACAATTTAGTCCCATATTCTACAGCTGACGAACCTAATAAATTTTCATGTAATAATTACAAATTATTCTTACAGTTAAACATAATTTTACAAACAACACATATCCTCACTCTTCCCTGTAACATTCGCTCTCTCTATTTTTCATAAAAGTCGACCTTAACACGGTAAACTTTATATAAATTAAGTACAAATTTTAATTCAACTAATGTATAACATCGTAGCTTTCCTATGAAGGTAAAATGCCACCGTAATTAAACTACAATTTATTGCTAATTTTGTATAATGGGCGAGTCAAAAGAGTATTTAAACCTTCAAGAAAGTGCAAAATTTTTTAAATGATAAGATAGACTGCCGTTTTCAAAACATCTTTCATCTTTTGAATTTGGAAACAATTAACACTAAATTGTTCTTTCTTGGCCTAAACACATATTCATCTACACTATCAACTATCAGAATGTACAATTACAATAAACTACTAAACCACGAATCAGTTCATATTTATAATTATGTAACTATTCACAGTGACACTAATGACTAATGAAGCGTAAGCAATTTATTTACTTGTTTGTCATGCATCGCTACCTGAGAATTTCCCTTTACTGCACTGCTGCTGCTACACGAACGGGCGAACCGTTTATCAAGCTGACATCACTTTAACTGATACATGGTTTACTCCAGTGGCCGTAAAACCGAAATTGCATACTAGTCACAATATTTTATACACCATTAGCTTGGTATGGCAATGGAGTTTTTAGTGCAATTACAACATATAATTACCATATTCAAACTGATAAAAATATAACTTGGAAGGAATGAACAATACACAGGTAAACCGTCTGATTTAGTGTAGACGTGTGACCCGATGACAGAATACGAACTGTAACTCACAAAACGGTTTGCTTGAAGAAGGTATGACAAAAACGTTAAAACACAACTTATAACGCATCATATGTCACTTGTGTTGTCATGATGACTGTGTGTTCCTGAACGACACAATAATTACGATCACGACCATAAACCATAGAAGTGGAATATGGCCTGCTGATGGAAAGACAAGACAGTAGTAGGCGGAATTAAGGCTTTTGAGATTCGATACGAAATATGATACTGTATATCATGACTATAACAACTCACGACATGTTTGTTTCTATACACAGATTTGTATAGTTTTAAATGTGTTCTTGGATGACGTTCCTTTCAATTTCTTTGAACTGCCTTTGGTTTGGTATATTATGCGGTGTTGTATCATCGCTCATATTTCAAGTCTACCGATGCGATGGCATTAACTCCATCCAACATATATCAAGAATCAGGTCGATGTTACTTACAAGGGAACGTCTCCCATGAATTATTGAATTAGGGCTTTAAATTTACAGAGAAATATAGATTCATTGAGTCCAAACGCGAATCGGTAGAGACAATTCAGAACAAATGGTTAGTGTCTGAGAGGGCCTAGGAATTAGGATAAAGCAAAGACAATTTTAAGGTATGTGAACTTCCCTGAAACTCTTAAAGGATTTTATTGTGGAATAGTTGTTAATGACATGAAGCATAGTGTGTTGTACCCTAGTGATTAAGTCGGAGGACGATTTCAAATGTATCAAAATATTTCTTGATGATGGTCATTTCTTGAATTTCAATTCATTTAAATCTGAAATTTACTGCAGTGGTAGCAAATCCATTAAACTATAATATCCTTTAACAAGTCAATTATGTTTTGTTAATCATCGTGAAATATTTTAATTCCTAAAAATGATTTCCCCCACAAATACTAGGTTACAATTACGTGGACATCCGATAAGATTTACGTTGTAAATGTTTCACACCATTATAACAATTTTGACATCGTAGCAAATGTTTCTTGCTTGTTGCTATAGTTGTTGCTCTACTAACATAACGTATACGGATGTAGTAAAGTCGCGTAATGAACAACTAAGGTGCAAGTGATATGCCGTACACGCTATATGCATGCACTGTATGTATGCTATATGGGTTTACGCCTGTCCATGTTCCATATACCACATTACGCTCAAATTCTTAGACATATATATCTATAGTTTGGTATAAATTTGAAGCCCTAATTCAATATCTTCTGGAAAAGTTTCCTTGTTAGTACATTCAAACCAATGCAATATGCAATACAATATTCTATGAATAGAACAAGAACTATGCACAAGAACTTTTTCTGTTGTGTAATATTTTTTTAAATTTTGAATCAAATACGTTTATAAATTAGAATCAGCCAACTGATATCAATTTTGTTAATTTTGATGTTCTGAAAACATTTTTAGTAAACCAAAGAATGATAACATTTAAACGCATACGGCATAATCAATCGAGGTTGAAAAAGTAGAATTTTGACCTCCAGCCAGTTGGCTTCACAAAATCCACCAATCCATGCCGAATTTGGTATACTTTTGTGAGCACCCAAGTGAATGTTTTATTGATAATCCCAGATTCGAAAAATTATCCTAGATCTTCTATTTTTAGGGAGCCCGCAGAAATACCATTTTGATATGCTTGTTTTTGAATGTATGGCGTCAATGCTCTATGCGAAACCCATTGCTTAATGTTAATGAAAATGAGTTTTGATCATCATTGAATCCATATAAAATTACAAATGCCAATGCGCAACAAACTCTGCATTGCATATTTATACCAATAGACGATGGTGCTGAATTTGTTATGACAAAATACAAATTTCTATTTTCCCAATATTGGGGTTCGCAATTCGTAAGTATTACTACAACCTCATTTCAATAGGCTTGCCGTTTTAAAGTTATATGTACAACATTATTTTTATTTTCATGCCATCTGGAGTTAACTGAAGTGGTTCTTCTTGGTAGGATTATGAAATTTCCATCGTTATACAAAATCTGAAACAATTAGCATTTGATTTTTAGTTGATCTGTCTTATCCCCTGGGACTTCGTGATGAGCCTATCTACGAACTCATTCAGGACATTTGTTCTATATTCGATTCTGGTTGCATTGAATTTCACACATTCCATCCACCTACTTTTATTGAAAGAGCTATATCGCACCTACAGATGGACCCCAACGGCCTAACCAAAAAAATACATATAGACTGGTTAGCTGGTTCTAAATACAGTAAAAATCCTTTTAAGTTCGTGTATGTTGCCGTTGTATGAAACGAGGAATGATCATACCATACGCTTATTGTTTGGAAAGTTTAAAATTAAATAAAAGTAAACAGAAAAGTTTTTGATCTTTAAAACTCGAGTAAATAGAAATATGTAAAACTGACGCAATATTTGCACTCTCGAATCAGCATCTACAAATCTACATGATCATGTTCTTCCGCACAGGATTAATACATAGAATTAGGATTTACACAAATGTTTCACTGGCACGGTATGTGGTTAGGATGTATCAATACGGGAAATATCCCGAGGCGTGCAGGAACCGCTCAGCTCACTACGCTACTGCGCTACAACTGACTTTAACTAACAACTTCGCTTCACAACTGTTTTGAATTTTCTTTATTTTCTGTTTTGAGCTACGTTGACTTGCGAAATACCTGATTACAGCAGCACATGTTTAAACTAATCATCATTTGACAAATTAGATTACCATTTTAATTTAATATTTGTTATTTACAATTTTACATTTTTGCCCGCCACCTGCTGAAAAACTACTACATTATCAGGAAGATTATCTCATAATAAGGGAATGTGTGTTTTCTACATAAAGGTGTCTATTGTGTAATTAAATAAGCAATGTTTAATGTATTTAAAAACGAGAAACAATTAATTTTAACGGTAAAAAATTAAATATCCAATTCCGTCAAATCAAAAATTATAAAACAAAACACGATGTATTTTTTATCGCTGTATCGAATGATTAAAATTCGAGTGATAATTCACTTTAAAGTCGAAACATGGCCGCAACCACGTCTAAAATCTGGGGGGTACAGGGGCAGCCATGGTTCATGCCTTCAATTAGGTACCTTAAGTGGCTTTG
Source organism: Callyntrura sp. NNG-2020 (assembly GCA_027744055.1). Lineage (NCBI taxonomy): Eukaryota > Metazoa > Arthropoda > Collembola > Entomobryomorpha > Paronellidae > Callyntrura > Callyntrura sp. NNG-2020. The sequence goes on along the minus strand of JAHZNE010004636.1, from coordinate 2,677 downwards.
ACGTACTCTATGTAAGGTACCAAGTACCTTATTTATTGTACCATATAATTTTAACATTACAAATTGTTTTTTTTTTTCAAATTAATTTAAACGCAAGTACGATTTTAGATATATGCCATGATGAATATCTGTTAAATTTTATAAATTTATTCGTAGTCGTAGTAAAAAAAATTAAAAACGGCGTCGCCGTGTCTTTTATGACTTTAATTAGTACTCAATATACGATACTATTGGTACTTTAAATATATTCTTTTCGCTCCAAGGTACCCTATACAAAGGAATTCGGTAACTGAAATGGAGCATTTCTAAGTACCCGACATAAGGTTTTTAAAGTACCTTATTTAAAGTATAAACCTAAGCTGACGGGCGATAAGCTCAGTGTAATTTAGTATGTGATTTTAGCATTTTGACCTACGGTAATATACGTAAACAATTATTAATTAAATATTATGAATGTACTTAGAAATTTCGAATCCAGACAATTTGTAGGACTTCAAATTTGTGTTATTCTTTGCTTGTTCTGGTGTACAAATGTATTGATTAGTAAGGGGACATAATCTGTACAGCTCTTAATTGTGTTGATGGATCTGCTAAGTTAAACATTTCAATGATACATTCCCCATTCACGGAGACATTTTTATTTAACCAAGATTGAAATATTATATCTCTGGGTTATTACCTAAAGACATTTCGAAAGTAGTCACATTTCTTTTACCTTTCTTCATTTTGTAGCTCCGAAACGTTTCAAATTTTAGCTTAGTAAATTTTTACTTTGCTACGTAATTTCTGAATTTCATTTAATACAACTCTTCGTTATTTTCTGTAATTATTCCAAGATGTTATTGTTTTTTGTGACATGTAAATTTCGGTAGAATTTAACATATCTATATTAAAGGGCGAACGTATAAAAAAATCAGTACGTTTTATTAATTGAAATCTTTAAGTTTAAAATAAAAATAATTTTAAATTCATCTCATCCCAGTACATATCTTTAAATTAAACTTCGAAAATTTGGGGGGGACATTAAAAAATCTGGGGGGTACATCAAATATCAGGGGGGGGACAATGTATCCCCCTGTCCCCTAGGTTGTTGCGGCCATGAGTCGAAAAATCTGATAAAGCGAAGAATTACATTTCGAATGCAAACTGCAACGTTGTAATGTAAATACAAGAAAATTTTTGTTTTGTGTTAAGTGTGTTAAGTGAAAAACTTAAACATTTCAGTTTCAATTTTTAATCTTGTTTTTGTCAGCATAAAAATGCTCCATAATTTCCAGTTCTCATTTCATGCGGCCATGGGATGTGGTGTAGTCCCCCGGATATGGGCTCTTTAACATTACATTGTGTAGTCTAAAGTTTAATAAACTGTAAGCTGTAAGATAAGATTATCACCATCCTTGTTGCCCCTTGATGCGCAAGCTTTACGTACCAATTCCTTTATATATATATATAATTATAATTATATGATTGAACAGCCCAACAATTTATAAAATTTTTGACTGTATGTTTGCTTATTAATTACTAATTATTGTCATATGTATAGATAGAATAAGCGTTAACTTATTGTTTACCCATAGCCAATAAATCAGCAATGTCTTAATATATTTTATACATGGATGTATGATGTATGTATACTTTATTAACTACGGAGAGCATTTTAATGCTGATGTAGTTTAGGCGATCAGTATGTTTGTCTGTCTGTCTGTCTGTAATCACGATAACTCTTCAGGGAATTGACGGATTCCGCTGAAATTTTGCATACAGGAACCTTAGGTCAATAGTATATTTCCTATTGAATTTCAGACCGGACGATCAAGCATAGGGGAGGTAGGGGGGTTGGAAGGTCCCCGAGTACCCAAATTTTCAAAAAAAATTATATTTAAGATGGTTTAACTAACTGCGGAAAAACATTTTAATTATGATTTGGTTTATGCTATCAGCATGTTTGTCGGACTGTCCATCCATCTGTTTGTCAGTCTGTTCGTCGTCTGGCTGTATGTATGGAATCACACCTTTTGAGGGGATAAATGTATAGTGATGGTGGTGTACCATGGTATGTGAGGCAAGGCCGCACGCGTACACGTTTTATAGGTATATATGTAATATATATATATGGTGTAAGATGAAGAGGAGAGGAGTACGAAGTAAGGAGCGGAAGAGTGAAGAGTACGAAGTGAGGAGCGGAAGAGTAAGGAGTAAGAAGCGGAGAAGCGAGTAGGCTAGATTGTACAGACAAGAGAAAGACAATAAATACACTACAAGACGAATAGATTATTACTGGTGGAGATTGGCTCGTCTGCTACTCTTTTCAGAAACTTTCACGGCAAACCCTTTTCTTGTCGTTCATTTCTTTCGGAAATTTTTGGAAATTAGTTAATTTTCATTTTTTTTATTTAAAGTCACTTACTAAGGTAGCAAATTAATTATAATTAAGTAGAATGTAAGTTATTCTTGGATTCTTCGGAAACAACCGCTTTCATCGCCAGTTGTGTCACACATTACCCCAAGGAACCTGGATTCGGTATAAAGGTAGTAAAAGTATTCAAAATAATATTCATTTTCTTAAACTTGGCATAGTGACATAGCGGTGAAACAAAAATGTCATAAAATAGTAGCACATTCCTCAGTAGTAAGCATGGCACCGTCTTATTCTTTTAAAGAATTTGTCGCGACTGTC